>CAJUYG010004191.1:0-11363 GCA_910591675.1 Galerucella calmariensis
AAGAAAAAGTATATTTTGACTCAAATACAAATATTAACACTATCACGGCAAAAGTTCGCGCGGAAATTGGAAATTTACTTTACTTTCATATTTTTTGACAAACCTTGTATAATACTGAAAAAATTTATATTTGATGATCCTATTTAAGATTACAGAACATGCAGAGTTTTTCATGAGAAATGAGTTTTTTTCCTGGAATTGATAATAAAAATTTTCGGACATGGTGCGAGCTCAAGTGGACACAGAGTAAGTTGTTTTTGAACTAGTGCGGTAATATACGTCATTGACATTGAAAATAGTGTCAAATCGTACCCGTTACATGACAGTTGTAGATTAATAGCTATTACGTAATTAGTGGGATGTGCACATTATTAACGCACGCATGTGAGGTGAATCACATGAGTGCGTTGATAATTCCTATCCCACGTATTTCGCACAAAATTTTATGCACAACTTTTTAATAGTATTATTAACAATAAATCATAAAATTTCATTCAAAAAAAAAACTTCAATCCATTTTATTGTTATTAATATTGACTGCAAACATGAGGTACTCTAGTTCATATTTTGTGACCATAGCAGCAAAGACAAACAAAGCTGTGGAAATAAAATAATATGTCATCAAATCGTCAAAGTTGGGTGAACAAAAATCCATGAAAATGAATTCAAGCGAAGATAATCTCCCATCGGATATTGGAAATGCAGCTTTCTGTGTTATTTTGAATATTTATTTCTGGTATTCATATTTTTCTTGATTCCCATTATCACACTAGTGCTGTAAAGTATTCAAAAACGCACTAGTGCGGTGATATACGTCATTATGACATTGAAAATAGTGTCAAATCGTACCCGTTACATGAAAGTTGTAGATAAATAACTATTATCAAGCTAGTGAGATATTACTTTGTTATAAGTAGTACGATTGGTCAAAATCTAAAAAATAGCGTACCAAATCAAACAATAATATTTTTTCGATCTCTTGTCTTCCCCAAATTCTTTAACACATGAGAAAAAGTAATAAATTATCCTTGGTTAGAAAACTGATTTATTTCCTTCTTATCATATTTATATAATTAGCAGCACATACACTTTCCCATAGTTCATATTTTGGATTACTTAGGCTACAATGTGTAGTCTGTAAAATCTGTAAACTAATGAATTAGAAACATTAATACCTTAGCTAAACAGAATGTATGTGTATCTTACTTCGGTTGAAGATATTATGTACTATTCCACCCACTCTTCACACGCACAACTGATTTCAAGATTACTATCAGCTTAAGTTATATGTCACTTTTTATTGACATTGTCGATATGCTGAAAGAAATAGCTTTTCGTAGTAGTGGGAGCAATTTAATTTCTCATTCGCGTACTATTGGTAATAAAATTTGTAAATATTTTTAATTAGTACAGTTTGTAGATAAAAATGACCTGGAAATAGAATTTACAATGAATACCATATATTCCCATAGGCCATTAACCCATTAGTGCCCGTATCTTTTTTTTTATTGGATTTTTGGAAAACTATATAAATTGAGACATATATAGATATATATATATATATATATAAACAAGATATATATGTTAATATATCAATTTTAGTTTACCGGCGGACACAAAGAAAAGGTGGCACATACATGTGCAAGTACCATATCAACAAATGAAAATGAACACATTCCAAAATCGAAATCAACATCTCTAAATAAACGCAATATAAAAAAAACTATTGTTAATGGTATTTCTCAAAGCAGATATTTGGATGAGGGGTAGGTATTGCACTCGAAACTTGTTCGATTAGGACAGGCTTTACATCTTCTCCATTTCGCACTACCTTTGACTATCGAATGATTTTTTCGTAAACACGTATTTGACTGACAACAGGAGATGCATTGATTATGGACCTGGTTTCAATGGTGAGTGTTCATAAGCTACTAACAAATACAAAGTGAATTCAAGAAGCGGCATGTTTTTGTATTCACATTTTTTTCATAACAGCCATGCTTGTACACAAGATTGAAATATTCCCCAGCTAAAGAAAGGCCACCACCATTTTTCATTTCTTATTGATGTTCTGCACGTAGACAAGAACTGATCATTCGAAACAACGCCTCCCATATTTTTGTTATAGGCGGCTATGGGTGTAGGCATTTGTATCTGGATTTTATTTCTTTCACGTTTGGAATATTTTTCTACAGTTTACATAGGTTTGACATATGAACGCAGTACTAACTTTCCATCGGTTTTGGGCTCCTATTTTTGCTTTCGTCTATTTGGGCTTCAAGCACTTGTGCGTGACGCCTCATTCGTCTCGACTTCTAAGCAAGGGATCCTCAAAACCACATGTCATGTGCCAATGCCAATGAATTTCCTGTGTTGTTAGAAGAACAGTTTTCAATTTTAAAGTTTTTGATAATATAATTTTGCATATTTAGATATTTTTAGTAAGGTTTAAATCGTAATCGGCACAATCTTAACCTTTAAATAAACGTCAAACCGGTCAAACGTCATATATTTGATGTCCATGGCTTGAGGCTCATACTGGTTCATACTTTTCGGTATGTGCTCAAGGGGCAAGGGGAAGGTAAGACTAGGCGTCACGTCCGGTAATAAACGAACGAAATTCAGTCACTTCGAGCTGCTACCAGCAGCCAAAAGTGAATAATCGAAAACACCAATATGCCCACCAATTTTTATCAAAGTATAAAATATTTTTCGAAATGAAGAGTGAACTTTCTTATTGTACTGCAGCATTGTTGTACAATGTATTGAGTATGAGATCAACGTGAAAACTTTTCCACTAAAATGATTCAGGCGAGCGAAAACAAACAATATTAAACTAGAGTACAAACACGTTTGGCAAACTGTTGTGCAACGGGTGGTATTTTGACTTCTTTTTTTCTCTTATTCTTTTGGGAATCAAACCACAATAATGTTTTTTATTTTTTATTTCGACGTTTCGGTAGCGTTCCAGCTACCGTTGTCAAGATCAACTAGTAATAAAATTAATAAAATAATTTTTGGTCCCTATCTGACACAACGAAAAAAATATGACAACTAGACAATCAAATATTTTGAAGTTTAAGACTACAAAACTTTGTTGTCAAATTTATTAAGGTCCATCCATAGTAGATCACACCTCTGGTGAAATGTGAAATAAAATATTTTATTTTATGACATTCTAACGATATGATAGTCTACTAGAAATGGAATCCAGTGAAGTGCACGTTCCATGAACGGTTTTTATTGGGATAGCGCTTTTTCAGCTTATTTTGGAAATGTTAATAAAACGCGTTTGTTGTTACTTTTTTGTGTATGATCATTTTTGTTTTCAAAACATGTATAACTCAGTTTGGTAATTATGTGTATTGAAGTGTGTATCGATTAACAACTATTCCAATGATAAATCATAAGAAAACCTGGATAAAAACTTATGATGCTATACTGAAAACGCAGGTAATTGATTATTGGAAATTTCTCTTTCTAACATTGGTAACCAAATTTGACTACAGTCGGCTGAAATACTAACTACACATTTATCTGCATTTAGTTGTATTAAAGCACTTTCTTTGATTTTTCGTCTTTTATTATTGGGCTCTTTCAATATTATTTTCGTTGAATCCCATTGAACTTTATGCCCCTCTTCCCAAGCATGTTTACAAATACCTGACTTAAAGAACTCCCTATCTTTGATGTATTTTTTATGTTCACTTATTCGGACTTTCAATGGTCTAGATGTTTCACCTAAATAGAATTTGTGGCATTCACAAGATATCTGATATATGCAATTTTTTGAAGATTGTTCTTAATTTTTTGGTTCCGTTTTTGTTAAGATAGATCTCAAAGTATTGTTAGATTTAAAGCTGGTTCGAATATTAAATTGATTACCAATTTTCTTAATTCTTTTTGACAAACCCCTAACATACGGTATTGTCAAGTTTTTAAAAACTATGTTAGCTAAATTATTGTGGTTTGATTCCCAAAAGAATAAGAGAAAAAAGAATAAGTTATGCCACAAGGAACTAACAGAAGGTATTTTGACTTATTAAAGAGAAACTACTAACATTAAATTTCAGGAAAAACTACGCAGTGTAGACAAAATCACAATGAATATGTTTGATATATTCAGCAGTAACAAGTATATAAAATTTTCAGAAAAAAATTAAGATACGTTAGTACATTTATGTGCCGGTGGGCATAAATGGGGGCTATTAGAAACATGGATTGTAACAATACACAATTATTAATGTGTGCATACAAATGAAATCATCTAACAATTATCACAAGTGAAACATCTATAACGCTCATTTTTTTTAAACTATACAATTATTATTGCTCAAGGGATAACTAGGTAGGTAGAATGAATAAGGGTGTTGAATACTGAGGCAAGAAGCTGCAGTGCTTTCAGCATGAAGACGGCCCCAAAAAAAGATTGCTTATAAAACGTCGTATTTCTAGTGATCGTTTTGTTTCCGATATGTATTCCATTGAATAGGTATTAACCTCTGTTATTAAATATTTTCCAAGTGATGTTCCCCATTTACCTAATCAATACATAAATTATTGAATTAAACTCTTTTTCATTTAATATACTTCACTAACTGTAACTAATAAATTCTTCGTGAGCTTTGTTTTCTGTTCTCTAGTCGAAGCGAAATTGAAGCTGTAATATCAAATCGAATAATAAATCGAAAATACCCAAATCGAAAACGAATTTGGATCTTTGGATCCAAACTTATGTACCTACCCTAGCATCTACCCCACTAATCAAAATAGTTATTTACGTAATTTGTGGGATATATATCGTAATTGGTGGGATATATACATTATTATCGCATGCACCGAGTCGTGTGATCACATAAGTGCGTTAATGATTCCTATCAGATGTGTCACGTACAAAATTTTACCTACTACTGTTTATTGGTATTATTAACAGTACCTATATTATAAAATAAAATAAAGATTTCAATCCAACGTATTTTTAATAATATTGACTGCAAACATAAGTTACTGTGTATCATATTTTGTGACCATAGCAACAACCATAGCAACAAACACAAACAAAGCTGTGGAAATAAAATAAATCAGTTATGTCATCAAATTGTCAAAGTTGAATGAACAAAAATCCATAAAAATGAGCTCAAGCGAAGACAATCTCCTTACGGAAGTTGAAAATAGAGCTCCCTGTGTTATCTTAAATATTTAATTCTGTTATTAATTTTTTTCTAAACTCTTATCATCGCACTAGTGCGGTAATGTTTCCAAAAACGCACTAGTGCGGTAATTTACGTCATTATGACACTTAAAATAGTGTCAAATCATACCCGTTACATGACAGTTGTAAATAAACTACTATTATAAATTATTGGAAAAATGATGATGTAGCACCGTTTATGGGTAGTAAAAAAATTTTGATAAATTTTGAAAACTGTCACTCATGCAGTGTTGATAACGGCTCTGTTATTGATGGAATAAGAGCCGATCACTGTTGTCCTGCCCACGAAGAGGCTGATACACGCCGCACAAATAAGCCAAGAGTGTAACTTGGTAATAAAGTGCTTGGATACGGATATCACCGTTATTATACAGGGAAACAAGCACAAACTAGCTGCGAAAGTGTACATAAAATGTGGAGTCGCTAAAGGTAGCCACAATATTGATGTAAATGCGTTACACGAGAAATTAGGGTCTGCTTTTTGCGAAACTTGCCGGCTTTTCACGCGCTAACTGGTTGCGATTATAATCCTGCATTTGTCAAAAAAGACAAAATGCGGCCTTTTCAATCACTCGAACAGAGCAAAGAATATCAAAGAGTGTCTGCTTATTTACAAAAGGACAATGATATCGAGAATACTATTGCGATGATTGAATAATCATTCGTCTGTCACATGTACGGTTATACCAAATAAAAGAAAGTTAGACGTGAAATGTTTCTGAAGAACTATAAAATGGAGAATACTGAGGAAAAAATTCTTGAAGAGCTCGAGAAAATTTGATGCCTCCTGCTTGCCACCTTGCCACACCGAAGTTTTACAACAAATTAGCTGAACGCGTTACAGTGCACACTTCTGGACAAACTCTACTGTAGCTGAACCTATCGAATTCCAGCCCGAAAGTTCAGGATGGATTTTAATTGATGACAAGTACAAGTTTAATTGGTTTGAAGGTTCACAACTACCGCTATTAGTGAAGGATATTATTTTGGATGGAGAGAGTTCAGAAGGTACTTGTAATAACCCTATTTTCCTTTACATTGCATTTGTTATTTATTGCATGAGCAAATTTTAATTATTTCATTTCATTTACGAATTTTTTTCCGATTGAAGAGAATGAGATTGATTACGATAGCGACGAATTTTCTGATGATTAAGATAGCAGTAATAGTGACTCCGAAAAAGATTACTTTCCATTTTTTTGTACAATTTGATTTAGCTGGGTAATAAAAATTCACAACAATTCCAATATTTTCTATGGCAAAGTACTCCTCTGAAATTTTGTATCAAGTTCCTGTAGTATCCAATCAATATTCTAATAAATCATCAGAAGGGTAATTGAACAGATACGTTGTCGAAATCGACATATAAGAAGTAGATTAGCTATTGTAGGTACGCTCCCGTGATTATGTGAACGGAAATGAATTAATTTTCGGAGTTATGTTCCACCCTGCTTTCTGACACTTTGCAGGTTCATTCTTTCAATCGTATAGAAGGTAAATGCAAATTTCCAAAAGTTTTTCTCGAAATGTTGATTTCCCGAAGTTTCCCCCACTTTGGCGGCTTCTGACAACTCTTTAGCTTCTGGTTGCCCTTCTGACAGTTTGTGTCCTGACTCTTCACCCTCTCTTCGATACCTACCCAAATTTCCAGTCGTACCAATTGGCAGTTTTTTGGTAAAAAAAATTTACACCTTCCCCCTCCTCTCAGCGCTTTGATCTTCAAGGTGGCTTTCTGATGTTCGGGCGCTTGCTTTGCGCCACCGAAGCGAACAATTTCCAGATAGAAAAGTTTGGACACAGAGGCATGTCGCTCGACCTGTAGCCAGCTCTCCGTCTAATATAAAATCGAATGATATTAAAACCGTATTTGGAAATAACTTCAGAAATACTAAGGCTAAACCCAGTATTTTCTGTTCACTAAGTTTTACCCGTATTTCTCATCGGATACGGGTATTTTGCATAGCAGCTTCCAAATACGTGCTTTATGCGTAAAAATTAGACCTATTGAATCGTGTCTATTGCTATCCCGCCCTTTGTTTACGTTTTTATTTTCAGTTTACCGGTAAACTTATTCGTCGACAGACAAGGTGGTCTTCTGATTATTGCGATCATATTTCATTTTCGTGAACAATAAAGTGTGAAATGAGTGCGTGGGGTACCAGGAATAGAGGGAAAACATTAGTAGCCCTGGCTACCACCTCAACAGAGCTTCCAGTTTTTTCGGAGGATGAGTTTTTCTTGGGCAGCTTTGATTGTGATAATGATGATTCATGACTCATGAGTTACTAGTGGTAAGTGCAAAATAAATTGTTAGTAATAAATAACTAAATATATTGTAACGATCGTATATGAAAATATAAGTATTAAAATATCGTTAATATTTGTTTCTTGGGTCTTTTTTATGCTACTCTGCTATGTTTGAAGCTAGTTGAAGTTTACCAACAATCTGTAAACGGTCAAGATATTATTGTCTTTGATAAAAGTAATATCGATAATCAAGATAGCTCAAATAGAGAAAAGGACAATAATGAGATTGAGATATTGGAGAACGATAGAGATAATTATTATCATCATGATAAGAAAGAAAACAAACGAATGGAAGTTAGCGCTGCTGAAGAAATGGAAGAGAATGAAATTTATGGTATTAACTCAAATAACTGGAATAATATAGATGATCAATAAAATGGAAATAACAGTGAAGAAAGTGAAGTTAAAGAGCCTGAGGAAATAATAGGTAGGTGACTATAAATGAGTAAGTGTATGCTTTCTATTATATATTCAACAAGAACTTTTTATTGTAATTATATATTTTTAGATCCAAATGAACTGGTTCAGAGCCACAAAGAAAGGTGAAAACAGAAGAAGAAGAAAATATAAACATTCCAAAAGTGTGAAAACTGAAATTAAACAGAATAACAAGATTGCGCTACACACACCCAGACCAGCTTGCCTGAATTATAAATTTAACTGTCACAGTTTTTTCTCTGAGGAGGACAGAACAAAAACAAATGAAGAATTTTGGAAATTGAACTGGAGAGAAAAAAGAGCGTTTGTTATAAATTCAACTGAAAATAAAATACCAAGGCGCAAAGTAGAAGGGTCAAAGAAAAACAAAACTTTCACATATTTTTTGAAAGACGCTAATGGTGCGAAAAGACGTGTTTGTTAACATTTTTTCCTCACAACATTAGGGTACAAAAAGATTAATGATTGGATGAAACACTCGGTTTGGGTTAGCGCTAATAGAAAAAATCAAGTTCAGAATGATTGAGATCGACGTGGTAGATACCCTTCCAACAAAATGTCGAATACCCAAATAGAAAGTCACATCGACTCATTCAATCCATCTGTGTCTCACTACAGAAGAACCCACGCTCCTAATCGTTTGTATTTACCAAGTGATTTGAATGTTACCCTTATGCTTGCAGACTTTGCCAAGCTAGGAAACAAAGAATGTGAACTTTGTGAATCCTATGATATATATAATTCAGAGCACATTGCCGAGTCCTTGAATGAAGATTGTGAGATATGCTGCAGTTGGAAAGACCATATTGAGAAGGCAATAGAATCCCGTAGAAGATACAAATTGGACAAAGAAAACTGCAATGAAGAACAAGAACATTTATACGTTTCTGTTGACTTTCAAAAAGTGATAATGTTACCCAGAATGGGAATGTTCAAACAGCAATATTCACTCATCGCCTGATGGTCTAAGTTTTGTACCCTTAGGAAAAATCAGACACTTTGTTCCGTTTGCCCGATTTGTGGGCGACATCTAGAAGATATTATCAGTACTTTAAAAGCATTTTTTTTCAACCGCTTTAACAGGAACAAAAACTGGGCTTTTCTCTCTTTCTTGGTTTATATTGTGAATTCGTCAGGTGTAGCTGCAAAAACCATACATGTTAACTATTTTGAACCAAGGCATACCTTCATGTCTGTGGACTCATTCCATCATCAAGTGGAACAATCACCAAAACGACAAAAGAAAACATATGATTTCGCAGACTTTGATAATGCTATGCAATCAAGCAACAAGGGAAAAGTACAGATTAGGTCCATGCAAGTTATGGCCATATTCTCCGTTTCAAGCTTAAGCCGCAATTAGTTAAGCCAGGCTGAAATGTGAAGCTTGGCTTAAATTATGTGATCATGCACCGTAGATAAATAAATGAGGCTTTGTTAAGCGATACAAAAGTTTGCCAACACCCCAAAATCTCGAAATGTAGAGTCAACCTAATATAGAATATGTCAACAAATGTCACTTTCGTTTTCTACAAGTTTAAAAAAAAATCCATTTTTTTATTATTATTAACATGAATTTAATTTTTGATGAGAAAGTTGAGGTGAGAAGAGTACCGAATTTAACAAATACTAAAAAACTGTACTTGATGAATTTAATTTCCAATAAATACGCATGTATATTGGAAGATAAAAAAACCGACAGGACATCTTCTACTCGAAAAAATAGGGCCTGGCAATTAATTGAAAACGAATTTAATTCGTCATCTAGCACCGGCATATATAGAAATGCTGCGTGTCCTCAAAAATGCTATTCCAACAAGAAAAAAGAATTGAGAAAATCACTAGCACAAGAAAGGAAAGAAACTCTGCTGACAGGGGGTGGACCTACTCCAAAAATTAAAAAGATAAAGTGGACCAAGTTATTGAATACATTTTAAACAAAAAAACATTGTTAGGGCTTGAAAATCCCTTTGATGGTGATGCTAATATGACATTATTTGCATTTAACAAAGAAGAGGATGTTGTTGAGTTTATCCTCAATGATGATGGTTATCTAAAACCAACATTGTCATTAGAGGTAATATTCAACATACTTTCCAAATTCTGCCTATTTTTTCTAAAATTAAAGAGATAGACAATATTTTCTTATTTTCTGTGAAGTATAATAGCTGTTATTCTGGAGCACTCCTGTTATGACCGAGAGCATGAGTAGTACCCATGATCAAGCAAGAAACATTGATGAAGACATCAATAATATCCGGAAAGAAAGCACCTGGAAAAAATATACTCCAGGTCAAAATGTCTGGCTTAACAAGATAAGCCCTCAATTTTGATGGCTTAACCCAAACCAGGCTTAAAGTTAGCAGAACGTAGGGCGCATACCAACTTTGCCTTGAAAACAGGCTTAAACTCCAAGCTGCCCTTAATTGCATACGGAAAATATGGCCATAAATGATTTTCAATTATGGAAAAATCTCAGTTCGGCTAGTAAAATTAAAAATCAAAATCCTAAATTCTATCTTGCCAAAATAACTGAATTATTGGTGAAGAGAAATGAATTTGGAGTTTACTACAAAAACAAATCCAATGAAGAATGGAAAAAACCTGGATTTTTTGCTTAAAAAATATATTGGCGAAATGCCGACACCTTCCATGAAAACGGCACCAAATGTGATTGAACGAGAAAAAAGTGACAATTTGTTCAAAGCTTTAGAGTCCATCATGCCATATAATCAAGAAAAATTCTGGAAGGACTTTTCAGAGAAGGTTATTGTCTTAAAATTGTTTTTCGGGGTACTTATTTGGTATCCAACCGTGACAATGTGTTTTTCAATTTCTCTTAGTTTTTCAAAGTATTTCAAATATTTCATAGTTCCACATTCTGTTCTAGTTTTTTTTTCATATTGAAGTAGCCTAAAAAATAATGTATTACTATATTTAATTGCATTAATATCTATATTTCCTAGGTTGATTACCAATATTTGCCAAATACGATGAAATACCCTAGAAAATTTGACAGTGGCGAAATCAAATACCCGTATTTGGTAAATACGAAGGAAATTAGCCAAGAAGAGGTGAAAAAATTACTCTTTTGGGTGTTTATAGCATGAAAACAATAAAATAAAGTGTTTTAGAGTATACAGAGGGATTTTAGTGCCCCTGTTGCTTAATATGAGCAAATAATATTGATAACGCAAAGGTTCGTTGAAGCTACAAAAAAATAGGAGCTATGAATCAATATACCGCCATTTCTACAAATTTTCAAAAACGGGGGTTAGGCTTAGGAGTTCAGTGTAAAGGTCGGCATCTGAAAGCGTCGGTGTTTCCAGATTTTGGAAATTCAAAATGGCGGCTCTTCAAAACTCAAATATATATATATATATATATATATATATATATATATATA
>CAJUYG010004192.1:0-17592 GCA_910591675.1 Galerucella calmariensis
AATAGCATTGTTATCTATAGATGTATTATACAAATTTGAAGATTACTTTTCAAAAGTAGACCATTCACTAAGAAAGCAACATCTACTTCTCGGGCTATATGCCCCGACAGACAATGAATTACACTTTTGGATATCCCAACCCCGTTTAACTTAAAAGGGTAATGGTCTGTCGGGGCATATAGCACTAGAAGTAGATGTTCCCTGACATACAGATCGCGAAAAGTCTATTCGAGCCATACGATTTACACAAGAAGGAAAATATGAGCAAAACTACTTGAAAGAGAGAGAAGAATAATTGTTTGGGATTTTAGACTCAAAATCCACTAGTAGATGTAAAATTTTCCCCTGAATCGATTGCCGGAGACTAGAACGTTCTATCTTTCCAATTAGCCTAGTTATGAGCATCTTTTGTTTTGAAAAGTGGATTTTCGAAAATTTAATGGCTCCATGTGGAGGAGAAAAAATGATTTTATACAAACACGGACTGTAGTCAATTTCTCGTCCCAAAAAACCCATCTACACAAATTTTGAGCATTTTTTTGTCGAAAATTTTGAAGCAAGGGAAATACCTAATAAAACTGATTCCCGCTAACTCTCTTATTAATTGAAAAAAATGACTCAAAATTCACTGGAATAAGTAAAATTGTCCCCTTAATCGATTGGCGAAGACTAGAACGTTCTATCTATGCAAATAGTCGAATTATGAGGATCTTTAGTTTTGAAAAGTGGATTTTCGAAAATTTCATGACTCCATTTGGAGGAGAAAAAATGATTTTTACCAAAACGAAGCAAGAAGTATTACGAAAAAAAATGGTATATATCTTGTTGGAAATTGGAAAAACGGATTGAAATTCCATGTAGGCCTTCTTGTAAAGTATATCTATCGACATATACAGTGTGGAAACCACTTATGGAATAAAATTCTTTATGTCATTATTTTAGAAAATTATAAAAAATGCCGAGACACGTCAACTTTTGAATTGAGCTGTGCGTTATGTAAACATTAATGTAAATGTACAGGGTGATTCACGCAAGTATGCTTTAGTCAGTGTTGTTTTTTTTAATGAAACACCCTGTATATTTGCATATTTTTGAAATCTTCTTAATGAACCGATTCCAACAAACTAAATAATATATGGTCAATTTTGAATTATACAGGGTGAAATTTTTATTTTTACATTAAACACATACATCAAATACCTGATGTATTTGATTTTAATACATTAAAATAAATGCTCAAAATGTTCTCCACCTACTTGTTGGCAATAGCACAGTCTCCTATAGAACTCCTCCTTAACTTTGTTTAAAGTTTGGAGTGAAATATTCCGTATTTCTGTAGTTAACCTGTCTTTCAAGTCTACAATGCTAGTTGGTTGTGTTGCATATACTTTGTTCTTGAGATAACCCCACAGAAAAAATCTAACGGCGTAAGGTCTGGCGATCTAGTTGGCCACTCAATAGTACCTCTTCGTCCAATCCATTTATTGGGGAAGATTTCATCTAAATAAGTTCTTACCATTAAAGCATAATGGGGTGTCACGTCTTGCTGAAACCAAACATTTTTATTCGGTAAGCTAGGATCTATTGCGTTGGGATATAAGTTTGCCAACGCAGGAATAACTTCATTTCTAAGCATATTTAAATATTTTTTAGCTGTCAAATTTCCATCTATAAATATAGGACCAATAATATGGTCGCCTATGATACCGGCCCAAACGTTCACCTTTTGAGGGTACTGAGTATGTGTCTCACGCATCCAATTAGGATTCTATGCTGACCAATATCTACAGTTCTGTCGGTTTACCTCTCCATTCAATAATGTGAATGTTGATTCGTCAGAAAAAAGAATGGTACCAACTGTAACTGTAAAAATAAAAATTTCACCCTGTATAATTCATAATTGACCATACATTATTTAGCTTGTTGGAATCGGTTCATTAAGAAGATTTCAAAAATATGCAAATATACAGGGTGTTTCATTAAAAAAACAACACCGACTATGGCATACTTGCGTGAATCATCCTGTACATTCAAATTTATGTTTACATAACGCACAACTCAATTCAAAAGTTGACGTGTCTTGGCATTTTTTATAATTTTCTAAAATAATGACATAAAGAATTTTATTCCATAAGTGATTTCCACACTGTATTTAGTTTTTTCCAGAATTTATACCTCAAATTCTTCAATGCCCGCCAGGAGTCTCATTAGTCTCTCACTTACTATAAGGCATTTGTCAACTGTCAATTACAAGTACCGTACTGGTAGTGTAAACAGTGTTCAGTGACAAATACAGAAGTTGGAACCCTTATAATTTCGCAATTGTTTTGAGGAAAGGTCAGTTTCAAAAAACGGCGCAGTAATTTTTTTTCTGTTTGTTTATTGGAAAATTGGAACGAAATACCGGCTTAGTGCGGCATTTTTAGAAATAGTTCTCACTGAATAATAATTAGGGTTAATGAATCATCTCACCCAGGATAGAGGACTAATTGATATCTAATGAAACTATTCATTAATAATTCATGAAACATTTGGATGTCTTGTGGTACCTACTGACACTCAAATTACTAATGGTTTCTACAGGAGTCATCAGAAATTAGATAAGATCGAGAATTACTAACATTTATGTTTAATATTCAGGGTGTTTGCTTTTTAGTTAAAAAAAAGATTTGGGAGGCTGAGCACTGCTGGATGTTCTTTAGTGTGGTTTTTAGTGAAATTGAGTTTTTGTGTTTTATTGAATAAAGTTTAATCTGAAATATTTCGGTCGTTTTTTGCATATTTGTGTGATTATGTGAATTATTTAGTCGTCTTGAATGTTTTCTAGTGAAATTGCATGATTTTGATTTGATTGCATGTCCCGTTGCGCTTTGACAGTCGAAATTCTCGAAAACTGTTCACATGAAGTATAAAGTTTGGCAGCTTTAAACAGTTCAGTTTTAAATGTGAACAGCTTTCGATATATTATAGTGTCAAAACATCGTGAGACCCCCCTAAATACATATATTTCGTAAAATATGAGAACCTCCTTGTATTAATTATTTCATTGTCTCGAAATGGTATTTTTTGTGTGATAATTCCCACATATCAAATGTGAACGTCAAGCCGAGTCTCCAAAATAGTTGTGTCACAATTTTTCACATAACACACAATAGAGATACACGCAGGGGATTTATCAGTGGCAATATCAAATTATCTTTCTAAAACTTTAGCTGTGTATGGTACGAAGTTTGTTGTGGTACAATAATGAATTTGGTTGGTACACAGTTGCTACAGCTTGGCCACCACAAACGCGAATGTTTAATTAGACACCATTGTTTATCCTGTCCACATGCGAACTGTTTACATTTCTTACTCCATCATTTATCATTCACTCCAAATCTCCAAATGAAAAAAAAAGAAAAGTAAGCACTTTATTTAACTTTGAACGTTCGTAAAACAATATTCATAACAAGTATAATTATTTATTCCTATATATCTCATGTGCCCGTCAAATCCAGTCCAATACAGGGTGAGTCATCACGAGGAACTGTATTGTATATACTCTCATATTGTTTACTAATATATATTATATACAAGACGTAGGGTGCATTTTGATTGAGTTTTTTGCCTGACTAACAGTCACAATAGACACTCCTGCTCCTGTCCATTTCCTGCTCTTCACCTTTATTCTACATTTAGTGGTGTTCAACTGCAAGCAATTTTTTTTAATGTGGAAGTTAAACGGTGTTTACAATTTTAATAGAGTTCGTTGACTAGTGACATCAACAAGCCGACAAAGTAGGGAAAATTTTCGAACGGGAGATAATGAAATCCTAATTCCATCATGGGGGTGAAATGGGGTAAAATGATAATTCACTTATCCTCTTTGAAACCTTCTTGTAATTCGAAATGATTAAAACCGCATTAGAAGTTTTCGGCTGTTCTGTTTTCTTTACATTCTGGTCGGCAAAGTAGAAGGAATCACATTTATTTATTATGTGGATATAAACCCAAGTGTTTTAAGCTCACTTTGTATTTTATTAAAAGGGGATCGCTGTTATTGTATAGCGTGTACACTTTCATAATATTTTTTAATATATACAGATTGCGATAAGTCTATTCGCGCCATGCGATTTGCACAAGTGCGACAAAGAAAATATGAGAAAAGCACTTTAAAGAGAGAGAAGAATAATTGTTGCCAAATGTATTTATCTGTAAAAGTTATTCCCAATTTTTGTCGGCAACAATGTTGAATACCAATAATTGTTATATACAGTGTATAGATTTTATTTATTGCAGATTGCAATTTGTCCATTAATTTTCTTAAACTATGTTATTTTATTCTTATCTGTGTTGATCTCAATTATTTTTCAAAAGTCAATAATATTACCAATATCGAATTTCTCCCAATAAATACGGCGTTTTCCCGTATTAAAAGTTAAATGCAAAATAAGATAATTATTCCTTAGAAAGTACCAAACATTTGAAACTGGCAACGCAGCAGATTGGTAGCTGGAACTGAAAACACGCCCAACGCTGACTGCGAACAGTTATTCTTCTCTCTCTTTCAACTAGTTTTGATCATATTTTCCTGTGTCGTACTTGTGTATGTCGTATGGCGCGAATATAATTTTCGCAATGTGTATATCTATAATTAGTGCGAACTACCAGGTAATTTTGTTGGCTTTAGTTTTTTCCCGTGCTTCGTGACTTGATTTCGTTCAATGCTACAGTTTAAAATAAATGGAAGTATGTTTATGATTTGTTCTGTATTTACTTTGATTCTTCACAGCTTCCTGCGCCGTTTTTTGAATCTGACCTTTCCTCAAAACAATTGCGAAATTATAAGGGTTCCAACTTCTGTATTTGTCACTGAACACTGTTTACACTACCAGTACAGTACTTGTAATTGACAGTTGACAAATGCCTTATAGTAAGTAAGAGACTAATGAGACTCCTAGCGGGCATTGAAAAATTTGAGGTATAAATTCTGGAAAAAAACTAAATATATGTCGACAGACATACGTTACAAGAAGGCTTACATGGAATTTCAATCCGTTTTTACAATTTCCAACAAGATATACCAATTTTGTAAGTTTTCGTAATACTTTTCTCCTCCAATTTTACATAATAATATACTAGTGGATTTTGAGTCGATAATGGAGTCATGAAATTTTCGAAAATCCACTTTTCAAAAGTAAGATCCTCATAATTCGACTATTTGCAGAGATATAACGTTCTAGTCTTCGCCAATCGATTAAGGGGACAATTTTACTTATTCCAGTGAATTTTGAGTTATTGTTTCCAATTAATAAGAGAGTCAGCGGGAACCAGTTTTATTAGGTATTTCCCTTGCTTCAAAATGTTGGACAAAAAAAATGTTTTCAACCTGAAAAATGCTCAGAATTTGTGTAGAGGGGTTTTTTGGGACGAGAAATTGACTGCCACAGTCCGTTTTTGTATAAAATCATTTTTTCTCCTTCAAATCGAGTCATGAAATTTTCGAAAATCCACTTTTCAAAACTAAAGATCCTCATAATTCGACCAATTGGAAAGATATAACGTTCTAGTCTTCACCAATCGATTCAGGGGGAAATTGTACATATTCCAGTGGATTTTAAATCTATATTTCCGAGCAATACGGGAGTTAGCGGAAACCAGTTTATATTAAATATTTCCATACCTACCCCTTGCTTCAAAATTTTCGACAAAAAATATGTTTTTGACATAAAAAATGCTCAAAATTCGTCTAGAGGGGTTTTCTGGGACGAGAAATTGACTGCCACAGTCCGTTTTTGTATAAAATCATTTTTTCTCTTCCAAATGGAGTCATGAAATTTTCGAAAATCCACTTTTCAAAACAAAAGATGCTCATAGCTCGGCTAATTGGAAAGATAGAACGTTCTAGTCTTCGGCAATCGATTGAGGGGAAAATTTTACAAATTCCAGTTGAATTGGAGTTGATAATTTCGACCAATAAGGGAGTTGCGGAAACCATTTTATATTAAATATTTCCATATCTTCCCAATATTTTGGAATGTCAGTCTAGCACTATGTCACTAAACAGAAAAATTGTCAAGTGGTTGAGTCACAGAGACAGTTAAAGAATCTCCGAATTACGACGCATTCGTAGGATTAAAATTATCAAGCACAACTTCAGACCCAAGTAATTTTATAAAAGCCGAAAGGATTCGAGACTAGTTTAAAAGAATATCCCGTTATTCCAAATTTCATAAGGAATATCAAATCGCATTTTAGCTTTGTCAAAAAGTTTTATCGAGTTACATTTAGCGCAAAACCATCAGAAAATAGTCAACGCTCTGGGGTATGACGAAGTCTGGATGAGTATTTATTTGGGATATCAGTAGTAGGTACAGGGAATGAAGCATTTCACCTGGCAATTTTTTCGTCCAGCATGGATTGACTTGAAATTTCAACAGAAGGTAGGTGATAGCCCAAGGATCAAAATCTATATCGAACCGAAGGGCGCTAAAGCCTTGGGGGTGGTTGCCACCTCATCTCGGGGGTGAAATTTTTTTATTACATTTTAACCACAGGAATCGATTGAAAAAGTTATTCTAAGCAAAAAATGTTTTATACATTTTTTTGTAAAATCAATATTCTCTAAGTTATTCGCGATTGAAAGTAACGCCTTTTAGAGGAAAAAATCGACGTTTTTGATATGTTTTTCGCGGATAACTCGAAAATTATGCATTTTATCGAAAAAACTGTATAAAGCAAAATTGTAGCTTTTAAAAAAACAAGCAAAATCCCTCCTTTATAATTTTTCTAAAACCAATAGGAACCGAGATATCGCCCATCAATGATTAGCTTCTTTTCCCAAATGCAAAATGTGATAGATTCAAAGTCAAATACTGGAAAAATGATGCATTTTTCGTAGAAAACTTATAGAATCTTTTTCAAAGAGCATAATTGGACCTTTCTTTAAAAAAAAAGGTCTGTAGCATCAAAGTTGAGTGAATTATGACAAAAATAATGTCAGTACTGAATTTTTTATACAAAAAAATCGGTTAAAACAACCCCCTAACTACTCCCCTAATTAAAATTGATCTTTACCCTTGTGCAATTCTCTTTATACATGTAAGGTTAATATGTCCAAGAAGTTTGACCAATTTAAAATTCATAGTTTTCGAAAAATTCTGGCTTAAAGTAAGAAGTTATTTTTCATAATTTTGTATTTTTTACCCTTTCTTTCAAAATAACTCCGAAAATATTAGAGGTACAAGCAAGGTTGAAAAACGAAATTGTAGCTTTTTTATGACAAAAATTTTCCTGTAAGTAGATTTTTTGTACAGTTAATATTTGACGAGATATAGCCGTTTAAAACGTCTATTTACGCACGAGCACCACCTTTTTTTAGCCCTTTAAACTCACCCCATTTAAAAAGAAAGGGTCTAAAGAGATTTAACTTACAGATCCTTGTAGTTCTTGAAAAATCCCACAAAATCGTTTTTGAATAAACTTTTTATCATCAAAAATGAAGGAAATACGTTGAAAAAACCAATCGATTTTTTTTTCGAAAAATAGTAGGTATAGTATAGTACACTTGGAAGCATAATAATGTACAAAACCGGTTTATTTATTATCTTTAAGGGTTGAAAAAGTATAAAATTGTATTTTGAAATGTAACAAATTCATCATTTTACTAATTCAAACCAATTTTCACGTATCTTAAGATTTATAATGCCATTTTTTTAATTTTTGACATTTAGGGGTAGTTTTCCCCCTAAGAAACAATCAGGGTTCGTCGGCATGACATGATATATAAAGCAGAGGGTGAGTGGAGCCTAATCCCAAATTTTTATGCAAATCAATCAGAGGCGAAATCATTTTTTTAGGATTCGTGATTTTTTTTACATTAAGCTGTAACAGGGGATGCTTTTTAAGGGTTGAAATATGATGAAATTGTATTCCAAAGCTCGAAACAATCATTATTCAACTTATCCAAACCAAATCTTACCCATTTTCAGGTTTAAAATGTTATTTTATGATTTTTGACAAATAAGCGTAGTTTTCACCGTTTAGCGCCATTCGGTTCGATATAGATTTTGAACCTTCGGCTATCACCCACCTCCTGTTAAAATTTCAAGTCAATCCATGCTGGACGAAAAAATTGCGAGGTTTTACCTTCTTTTGAGCTTCATTGCCTGTACTATTTCAAAGTCGAAAAATAAGTTCATTGGATAACGAAATGTTTCACTGAGAAAACGTTATGATCATGGACAATAACAGAATATTCTCTATGGTAAATATTGAGACATTTGGTTTTGGTATTTGTAATTGGAATTATATTTAAAGTACTTACATTACCTAGCATTGTTTGACACTATACTTATACGCTGCTGATTGGGTACCTATCTTGTTTTGGAATTGCTATAAACCTACCATTATCTAAATCATAAACTTTTTCAGTTATCCGCTCTGTACATTTTAATATGAATGAACTAACGTGTAAGTTTAAGCTTAAAGAGACAAACTACGCAAATAACATCATGAAATTATCTTGATATGAAAGTTTCGTAGAGTCAGTTCCACCTAAGAGATATAATGAAACTCCCAGAGATTTCTGAGCGAGCGTGCAATCCCGAACAACAATTTAAACCCAAAGTATATTGCGTGGAAACATTGATGGTGACCTCCTTGCTAAGATAGTAACACTATTCCAATTGTTGCTGAGAACTTATTCCCACTTTGGAGCTGTACAAGGATTCTAGAAAGATGATAGTTTCATATTGATTGAAAACTTACAAACAATGTAACCAACACTGTACTGCTTTTAATTACAATACTCCAGAGAACCGCCAAAATCCCATCTTACATAAACTTATATACACTGAGAAACAAGCTCAACAGAAAAGTGCACAGTATTCAAACACAATTTCTAGAGAATTTTATATTTGTACAAATATTAGACAAACAAAAAATTTGGTATTATTTACATTCAGACTTTTCTTTGGAATTAATTATCTAGTTCCCTATATAAATCCCTTTAAAACATCAATATTTCTTTTTATTGATTAAGTCTTTCGAAAAGCTATTTTCAATAATGAAAAAAAGATAAAATCCAAGTTGCACGTAAAACATAAAACCGAAACCCCAATGTTTGATCAGTAGCTATTGTCATTATTCGGTAAGAAGGATAAAAATGAAATCAGTCGGGTTGAGAAGATAATAACTTTGCAGCAGCTAAATAAAAGCGGTGGGAAAACAAGAGGGCACAGTACAAGGAAGACTCGTTGAAACAAATACTCGGGGACAAAAAAATTTAAATAGAAAATGATCATTGACTGTAGGAGAAAATATAATACGTAATGGAGGGAAAATAAAAAGTTAAGAAAAACATTTGGGTAAATTAAAAGCGCTCCTTCATCCAATTAGTGTTGGAGATCTTTCCGCGTTAATTTATTATGGCTCTAAGTCTCCAGTTTGGCTTCTATTAACTTCCATTTCTTTCTCTCTTTGATGTATTTGGAACAGCTCCGTATTCTAATCATTTCTAAATAAATTAAGAATCTTACTTCTCTGTTGTTCTGTCTGAACTTTCGTCGGTAGGAACTCTAATACTAGAGAGACTATCTGTATCGTAGAGTAGGGAGGGTGAGTGTGTAGGCTCACAGCACTTAGGCCACATGTAACCCATTGTACATCCTACTGAAGAGTTGTCCTCCTAGGTCATTGTCCATCCTGTCCTTCTCAGGAAGGTGGACAGGTCACTAGGAGACATCTCCTTTATATCGGCAGGTGTAGGCCAAGACTCACCGAACACACACTCTCTTATTGACGATAACTCCGGACACTTGCATAAGACATGTCTGACAGTTTCATCTTCCTGTTCACACATCCTGCATAGAGGTGTGTTTACTAGCCCCATAGTATGGAGGTGTTTCCTTAGTTGACAGTGACCAGTCAGAAATCCTACTGTTAAAGGTAGGTTTTTCCTGGTCATCGCCAAATATTTCTTCGGCACCAGCTTCCCAGGGTCGCCCAGGGTGATCCTGGTAAGATTGCATCCTTTGATTCCATCCCATCTCTTGAGGGATTGAGCATGGGTGTAACGTTTGGCTAGTTCCGCAATTGTCGAAGTCGTTAGGGCATAGGTGTCACTGGGTCCTAGAATTTTTAGTCCAGCGGCTTCCCTAGCTAAAGAATCAGCAATGCGATTTCCTTTACTCCTGTCGTGCCCTTTAACCCACCTCAGGATAATATTGTTATCTGCCGAGGCGTCAGCTAAGTCTTGGTGGCACTCTAGTACTAGCCTCGATATAACACGTTGTCTGTTCAAGGCTAATAGGGCTTGTCTACTATCAGTGCAGATTATTATATCTTTGCCAGAAATTCCTCTTCTGGTTAGTTCTTTTGTGGCCATTGAGATACCAGCCAGTTCTGTTTGAACCACGCTGGTATTGTTTCCCATTCCCCACTTAATCTTTAGGCCTAGTGCTCTCGAGTAAACTCCACATCCTGAGCCTTCTTTCATTTTTGAACCATCTGTATGTATGCGTATTGCATTTGCAGCATCTGGCTCTGTGTTCTGTTTTATTTGAATTTTGTAGGGTTTGTTGAACAAAAACCTGGGTTCAATTGCATCGTTGGCTGCCTGCAGCAGAGGTAGCGCAGTGAGCGCTTCCTGCCATAGACTTAACCTCAATTGGCCCACTCCTACTTCGTGGTTTACACCAGCCGTGCGCAATCGTACCATGGCCATTAACGCAACCTCCTTGAAGTGCAGGTCCAGAGGGGTCAGACCAGTAATTAGTTCCATTGCTGAGGTTGGTGTTGTTCTCATGGCTCCTGTGATGTTTAAACAAGCAATTCGCTGTATTTGATATACTTTTTGGATGGCCGCTGCTTGTAAAACTTTCGGTCCCCATGCAATTGCTCCATACGTTAACTTGGGTCTTATTATTGCAGTGTAGATCCAGGTGACCACACGGGGTGACAGACCCCATGTGCGTCCCACTGTCCTCCGACACTGCTCATAAGCCACATATGCTCTTTTTGCTCTGTTGTGTAGATGAGAGTTCCATGTTAGTTTCCTGTCGAGGGTAATACCAATTTATTTCAATCTTCCGAAAAGTTAAGTTTGTTTTTGAAGATTTCGGAAGGTTTCAAACCTAGAGAGACTAGAGATACATATTTGAGAGACGTATTTGGTCAACAAGGTCGGTAATTGAAAATTTGTAAGAAGTTGAAGCTGCACAGCTGGAGATTATATGAATTTGATCAATTGTATTGTAATTGCGTAACTTTTGAAATTCCAAAGCCCTAAAGGAACCGCCTCTGTAGAAAAGGAGAGCAGAATTCAACCCGAGCTTGAGGCTGCGAATACTATATGACATTCCGTGGAGTGTGCGGCATTTGAAAACTATGCCTTAAGTTCAGATGAAAAGCATTCCACGGAAAACATATGATAGATAAATAAGCACACGGCTGGAGGCAAAACACTGAGGTTTCGGCTTATTCAAAATCCTTCCATACGTAAAAGCTTATAATATTCGTTAAACACCCTCAATTATTTTCCCTTCATCGATTTTTAATAAACCGACTCGGCTCATAAAACTTCCAGAGGAAATAATATACAAAACGGTTCCGATTAATTATTTCTTTCAGCCCTCACTTTAATTAACGACATTGTTAATTTGTTTACTGATATTAATTAGTACAACTATTCTTCGGCAGAGTCGCATTCGATGTGGCCATCGCATTTCATTTTCTTTGAGTAACTTGCAGTTATAACTTCTCGGAATTAACGGGTGAAATTGGTTTACGAATCGGTTACCAGTGCCTTAAGTCTCAACATTTTAACCTGTTTTCGATAACATTTTATGAATTTATATTAAGCTATCTAAAAAAACAACTTTAGTTATATTTACTATTTAAACAGCCGATTCATCTTCGATATTAACCAGGGCTTTTGACCCAGCACATGTGTATTTCGGGCGAGATTCTTTTACACCACAAATATCGTCAGCGCTCGGCAAATTCCGTCCCCATTCAACGCCTTCAGGTCAACGATAGGCACCAGCCAGCTTTCCAATTTTGATTTTTTTATCTAATTATTTTTTAATGGTAGGTCATTGAAGCAATGACCTAATGGAGGAGCTTAATTTCTATGTCGATGTACCGCTTTCATTAGACTCAGTGTAGTTCCAAGGTGGTCCCATTTCAATTTCATTGGAAATACACCAAGAAAACAATCAAAATCAAATAGAAAATATTAGGTTAATTGCAATTCCCAAATTTTAATTGTAAACTCCTGGTTTATTCTCGTAGTAGCAAGGTATATAATTTTTAAAAGGGGTCGATTCATTTGGGAAAATTTCAATTACATAACCATGGACGTACGAGAAAATTTTTAACCGGAGCTAGTTAATTTGTAAAAAACGAAAAGAAAATTTTAGCTGGTTCATTTATTTCTTTTTCCAATTCTCCGCAGTGGCATATTTCATGTTTCTTATGCATACATGTTTGGTTTTTAAAAAAACTTTAAAATGCAAATCGACCTCTTGGTTCAGTAGGCTTTCGTCTACCGTTGAAATTGTCTCTCATTTTTCCGGTACATTGTCTAACGATAAATATCTAACGTGAAAATTGTACGAAGAATCAAGTTAATTATCTATTTTCGGCAAATGTCTGAGTTTACGAAGGGCCTAATTAAATATAGGTGTTTATAAGCAAACAACAGAAATTCCCGAACAATGTGTATTGTGGAAAATTATCTTTGTAGAGAATGAGTTGTTGTAGCAAATTGATAACACCGCGTTTGTGGATGTGTTCGGATAGATTTCTGAACTAGCGTAGTGATATCACAATTTTGGTTAAATGCATTTGTTCTCTTGCTGAATAGTTCAAGTGAGTTAATTTTAATAAGGATTTGAGAGTTTTTTATTAACTTGCTTTCACATAAACATTTCCCTTTTTCATTCCATTTTCGACAAAGTCTTTACTATCATAAAATTTCAGCCATTATTATACTTCCACTTTAAAAAACGCGTTTTTCCGATCATTTTTTGTGACAGAACTGCTAGGCGAAGTACCTAGTTTTCCAAAATCTAATGTCAACATATCAGAATTTTCGAAGGATATGTTAAATATCACAGTTGCCATGACACTACCGTAGCCATCTGCCAGTAGATGTTTTTGAAACACCCTGTATCAATTGGTGTCAAAATGTAGCACTTTGTTTTATAAACACTTTGGATTTTATTCACGTCATTATCTCGAATTTTATGAATATCCATGAAATTCTTTTTTTCTAAGGAGCCGTCCCTTCGCCGGTACCACCTCAGCCTCCTGGGCTTATTGTGGATACTCCTAGTGTTCTGACTACAACCTATTCAGCCATTCCGTTACCTGTATTAGCTTATACAGGTCCTTTGGTGGTTGGTTGTAGAAGTCTTCTGGAGTCATTTGGGGTCTACCATACAGTTTCTGCCTTCTGTGGTCCAGCGACTCACAGTTGCATAGTATATGCAGAGCTGTTTCGGTATCCTTTTTGCATCTTCTGCATGTAAGGTCTCCGTTGTACAGCCCTATTTTGTTTAGGTGCTCCTTTGTGGGAAAATGTCCCGTAAGTAGCCCCGTTATGGTGCGTAGTTTGTTCCTGCTCATGAGAGCAGTTCTTTCGCCACTTTTTCTGATGGTTCTTCTATGAATTTCTTCCCATGTATTTGCCTGGTCGTATTCTTCCAGTGTTTATTGTGTTGTTCTTTCAACCACCCTTTTAACCATAACCTCGTTAAGCATCTGGGGATACCCACAGCAGGTCCGGGTCCGTTCATCAGAGTTGAAGATCCTACTCTTGCGAGTTCGTCAGCTCTTTCATTGCCCGCGATTCCTTTATGACCTGGGACCCACTTCAGTGTTACACTGTTCCGAGTCGCAAGTCTTCTAAGTTCATCGCCGCATTCCCATACTAGCCGAGATGTCACCCTATAGCTCTGCAGTGCTTTAAGGGCAGCTTGACTGTCACTGTTGTTGTAGGCTCTCATATTATTAGCCCTTGCACATGCAAGTATTGCATAGACCTCTGCTTGGAATGCAGAAGCGTATTTGCCAAGCGAGACGATCCATTCATATTTGCCGTCTTGCTGTATATGCCCGCTGCGGTGCCGAGTTCATTTTTTGATCCGTCTGTATACCAGATCAGTTCATTCGCTCTACTAAGTGGTGGTGCGTTCTCTTCCTCAAGCTCCTTTTGATCTTTGATGACAATCTCGAAGTTCTTGCGAAAGATATATTTGGTGGTCATGTGGTCTGTCGGCATTTTGAAAATGTCATCATTCCATGAAATTTTACAGCAACAACTGAAAAATAATACTAGACATAAGACATCATATTCTACTGTGCAACATCACTGAATATAAATAAGGTTTTGGTTTTTATTATTGATGGCATTGTAATGTTTTTCTTATTTATTTAAACAGTTTTTACCGTGGGATAAAATTATACCCTCACTATGGCTAATAACTATTGATTTATTGAAGGAACACTTACACACTATAATAAACTTAATTTATATACACACTACTTAATGTCTACTAATTTATCTATACTCGGTATAATAATCGTCCTAATTTATCTTCAACATTATTTAGATTCACTTTCTGTTCCCTCACTGTATACTGGACAACTCCTCGACTCACTCGAAAACCCGCGTATATATAGTCCTCCGCATCTGTAGAACTTTCTTGAATTCACCTCCTTCTACGCTGCGAGAACAGTCTCGAACATTACCTGTTAAAGAACCTTTCTAGAGAGGTCGCATTCATAGTTTGCGACAGGACCGGCTTCTGAATCACTGAGTTCGTAACAGTATTAATTCAAAGAATGAGCTAAGCCTCGGAAATGTATTAACCCAAAGCTACGCACCTGAACATTCGCAAAAGTGGTCCAGAACAGAGATAGGTTAATTAAACACTCAAAGCCGAATGAAAATCTCGAAACAATAGCTCCCTTAAATTCTACAAAAGACAGTTGCACTTAATTAACTAAAGCAGCTGATTTCGCATTTTTAGTCTTTTTTTAATTTATTTTTCTATTATTTCATTTAGTAAAAATTTCATTTAAACATCAATTCATTAGGATACAGAAGTGGACACAGGACTAATTTTCTTGGTGTAT
This sequence comes from Galerucella calmariensis, assembly GCA_910591675.1. Lineage (NCBI taxonomy): Eukaryota > Metazoa > Arthropoda > Insecta > Coleoptera > Chrysomelidae > Galerucella > Galerucella calmariensis. The sequence goes on from CAJUYG010004192.1 coordinate 15,127, forward strand.
TATACTTTTAATTGAAAATTTTCGATTGTTACAAAACATTTTAAAGAAATTATGGAAATAAAACAATTTTCCAATGACTATATAAAGTCACTTTTATGCAAAAATTTGCTCACAACACTTTGTATTTTGCCACAAGGAACTTACAGAGGATATTAACCTAGCCTGAAAGCCTCAAAAATAATTCTTACTTTTTTTCAATTTTCATTCAAAGCATTTTTGCGCGATTCTGGAGAAATATCTCAGTGTCATCCCATGTATAAGTGACAGAAACATACAAAATCTGATTAGTTTCGACATATAAAAATACAAACTCACCTTTCAACACGTTTTTATTTCTAACAGAGATTTATATTGAGAGCATGAAGGTATTACATCTTAAGGGCATCAGAAGGAAGCGAATAGTGGATCCGAAGTAGTGACTTAAAGCTAAAGATCCTTTCCTGATGTTTACATCGAAAGCCTGTCAGCAGCTGTCGGATGATGCTGGTACAGGCCGCGATTTCTCACTGTCGTCCAAGTTCCACCTTATCCAAATTGTGCTGTGAGGTCCACTTCGGTACAAATTCACGGGTTGCCGTAGTCTTTACTCAACACAGTGTCGTCCCTTGTCTTCTATGATTAAGGTTTAACTGAGGGTATATTCGATATAATGCAGAAAAATTTGTATCTGGCTGCGGGTCAAAATCAACCACAATGTGAATATTAAATGAACGTTTGGGTCAGTGATATTTTCATTTTAAGACGTAAGGGACAAAATTGACTTGCACACAAAAACAAAGTAGAAGTGTGAAATTCATAGTCGACACTTGAGGGTCACTCATACTCAAACTCAATTTAGTTTGAGTTTAGCTCGAGGCAACTTTTCATATCCACAGTCATTACTCAAGTAATACTTCAATTTGAGTGAAGAAAGTTTGGCATAAATGTTATTATTAGGAACTTTTGGTTGCGTTTGGTTAACAATTGTGATTTATGAACATCCTTTAACGTTCATCTAACATCTGTTGCATTGTATCGAATTTGTGTTCAGTATCTGCAAGTATTTTATTCTCAGTTTAGTTCTTCACTGTTCATTTATATTTCTTATTTGCTGCGTAAGTTTATTTTTCAAGCTAGTTATTCAATAGATAATTTTAGATTCTTATTTTCAATTTTTATAGTAGATATTAATTCATTAAAGCTCATTATTTCTTAGGAAAATAGAAAAGAAAAGAAAACTCTTTTCGTCTAGCGAAAAACTAGCCTTAAGTGAGCTGGTTCGGAAATATTCTTTTATAGAAAATAAAAAAAACTGATTGTGCTAGCTTAGCTGGAAAGGAAAAGGTATGGGTGTCACTGGCACACGAGTTTAATTCAAGCGGGGGAAATTTGAAAACACCCTTTGCGATATTGTACAAAAGGGTCTGAACTATACAAATAGCTGGTGTAGGCAAGTGGGACTTAGCATCAACCCCACTAAAACCACCCTGATAGGGTAAAGAAAAGAAAACTCAACCTCAAAACCATAAAACTTGATGGGATCGAGATTGAATGGAGACAAGAAGTCAAGTATCTAGGTTTAACTCTAGACAGTAAACTCCTGTGGAACAAACACGAAAAGGAGATTACATACAAGGCAAAAATGGCTATAATGGTGTGCAGGAATCTGGCAGGAAGAAACTGGGACTGTAACCCAAAAATCCTGAGCTGGATGTACACTGCCATAGTGAGACCAATCATCACTTATGAAGCCATTGCGTGGAGTAGTAGAACTAGCCTATTGACGACGAGAGAAAACCTCTCCAAAATTCAAAGACTAGCCTGTATATGCATTACAGGAGCAATGAGAACATGCCCAACGGCAGCCATGGAAGTGATTCTCGACCTCACCCACATATGGTGGTGGAAAGTGTTGCAGAAAGAACAAGATACAGACTAAGTAGAGAGGGAATCATTGAAAGCTTCTTAGAAATCAGACAACCTGGGACATGCCACAAGACGGTATGATGAAAAAGTATAACTTTTCAAAGAAATTCGTTACGGAAATGAGCAACAAGAAGGAATGGGATCCAAATACCATTACCAGACTTGGAAAGAATGCCATTCAATGGTACACAGACGGCTCAAAAGCAATGGAAGGAACTGGGATAGGAGTGTTCGGGCCAGGACCCTCAATTGTCGACTATGTATTTCACCCTAAGTATATTTTCAATTTTTTTATTCTTGAAATATTCGTGGGACACTTGAAATTATATAGGTCAGTATCGGTGACCGCGGGTCATAGGTTTCCGATCCCTTATACTTGTTTCAGAAAATTCAATAAAATAACAAGAAGAAATAATATACTTTATTGGGACTACGTAAAAGTAATTAGAAATATATTTCTTTGTGTTCATTGGACATTTAGTTTGAAATGTATTCACAAATGAAAAAATCTTTCATGAAAGTGAATGAAATTTGTTTTCCCCTGTAAAGCATGTCGCAAGA
>CAJUYG010004194.1:0-17587 GCA_910591675.1 Galerucella calmariensis
CACACATACTTTTTTACTTAGTTTTGTGCATTTCTTTATGATCTCATCCATGTAGATAATAAATAACAAAGGGCTTAGGCTCCCTCCCTGTCTTAGTCCCATATTTGTAGTGAAATTTTTCTGACATATTGTTATTTCTTATGACTGCGTTCTCATTTTTCTCATAGATGTTCTGTATTATTCTTATTATTTTTGTATTCAATCCTCTTTCTGTTATATTTTCCACATTTTTTCTCTAGGTACTCTATCAAAGGCTTTTTCTAGATCCAGGAAAACCACGAATAATTTCTTTTTTTCCTGTACCGCTTTTTTGTCAACTGTTTGATAGTAAATATGTGGTCTTGGGTACTCCTACCACTTCTAAATCCACTTGTTAATTTACTTTTAAATTTCGTGCTAATTTGAAATTAGTATCAGTATTTGTACATAAATATTGAACTAATGATGTGGTTGACGTTTTGAATGCCTACTATTGATTTTTGTTTTATTTTAAAAACCTACAAGTCCAAATAATTAGTAGGTACGGTACACCTTAATTTAGAAAAATGAAAACGATATTTTATAGGACATTTTGTAGTAAAGTGATACATTGGGATTATTTTTGGAAAGGGAATAAAAATTAGCTTTTTTGTGATGGGTCACACGCTGACGTCAAAAACATTTGACATTTGCTTTAAAATATGCAGTCTCATTCATCGTCCTAGAATTTCATTACTCTCCCTTTATCCCTTTCAAAGATGAACCCTTGGTGGGAGACTTTTTAGCAACGCTGTATACAGTGTGCAATATTTAATACGAATTCCTAAATTAATTTTTCCAAAACCAGTCCTGTAATTTTAGCTAATACCAGTCGAATGCTTGATAGTAGTGTACCGTATCATGAAAATAATTATAAATAACAAATGAGCTGTATAAACATTACCAATTAAAATTTATGGTCAATTTCAGAAATCACCCTGTAAATTTATAAAGAAGAGGAATTGGCACTTTTAAATAGCCACATGATATCCCCCCTTCTAGGTATAGTAGAAGCACAGATTATAAAGAAAACAGATATAGTCCAGTATACGAAGGTGTCAACATGGGCAACTGGTCCAGCAAGAGCCTTTTTTTTTAATTTGCAGATTATGGTAGGCACATTAAATTCCCAAAATGTCAGGTACCTGACCATTGTGGAAGGGTGGGAAAATGGCTCTGAAATTCCAGAAAATCCGTTTTCCCGCGATATCTTCCGAGATTTGACCACTGGAGAATTTTTGTTCAGACGAAAAATAAAGAGCAGTTTCTTACCCACAAAAATGATCCCTAGCATTTTTTCGAAAAATTAGATAGTTTTCGAGATAAATGGCCCGAACGCCGACCCAAAATTGAGCTCTAGACCGGCTTATAGAGAGCACGCTCTGATAGCTTGACGTCTCCAAGTAAATTACTAATTTTTCAATAACTCGCGTGAAAATCAATATTTTTTAATGAATCAAAGTGCGGGTGAAAGAAGGGATCTGTGGCTACTTAGGCGTGTTTTAATTCACTCAGTTTGTGCTCCTGGGTCATTGGAAAACCAGGCCAAAATTCGTCTTTGCTAGATTTTTTAATGCTTCCATGGATTTATTCATATTATTTTTATTAAGAGCTATTTCAGCCAATCCTATTGGATAATGGTTCTTTGAGGGGTACTTTATTTATTTCGAAACAATGCTACCAATAATTCGCCCGTATTTTTTTGAATAATGTGTTTTCCAAGAGGCAATTTTTGTGGATTTCTGGAGTTTTCCCGAGCACTCTGTATTATCGGGAATTTCTCGAAGATTAACTGTCAAACCTGCTTATAATTGATATTGGGAGAAAGGTTAGAATATCCTCTTGCCGATGGTATACTTTTTTTTGGCCCAGACCCCTGGGTTTTCAGGAAAATCGGGGAAATTTCCAGTTTTTTGAGGGAAGACAGCTATTCTTCCGAGTTTTTTCTCTTTACATAAAAATTTTTCCCGGTCAAGCATCATACCCGATGAAAGGTCATATTCTGAACTTTTCTTTGATATGTGTCTCAAGTATTTTATTTGATGCATTAAAAAGAAATTTGTCTCTAAATTTGTTGTAATGGATGCCTCATTTATTTACGATCATAGGTCAAATATTTTTAATTTAATTTTTAATTATTTTTAAGTGGCAATCATGCACAATAACGGTGTCGGCTTGGCTCAAAACCTCAAAAAATTTGCTCAAAATCACTTGTAATCTGTGCTCAAAATTCATAATGCTGTTTTTGTTTGGTTCATTGTTTGAAGGTGTTCAATCGGCGATATTAATTGTGTTAATTGACTAATCGATTGTGCGTTGTCGTATTATTAACTATAAAAATATAGTGGTATAGATTATTATTCTTATAAAATGAATAAACATCACGGCGGAGTGTATTGTTCATAAGTATTAAATAAATACATAAATATATTGAGATGAAATTTTAATCAATAAAATTATCACCGCATTTATTGTGAAAATCAAAATTTTATGAATGACATTTTTAAAAATCAATCGACATGTTTGTCAAAATTGGAGGTTGGGTCGAGAGAAATGTAAGAAGTGACAGTGATTGAGTGAGATTGACAAGTGTTTTATCTTCGGATAACGATCCCTAAAATAATAAACATATTGTAATAATAAGATAGATATTAAATATAAATTATCACCACAATTGGCGCCCAACGTGGAACACTTGACTTAGTGACAGAAACGGGTTATAATTAAAAGGATTTTTGGAAAATTTTACAATGAATGAAGAAAAAATTGACATTAATAATTTGACAGTGGAAGAACTCAAAGAACTTTTAAAATTAAGAAACTTAGACACAAAAGGGAGTAAGCAAACATTAGAAGAAAGATTAACTACAGCCATAGAAGAGGAAAAAACAACAAGACAAGAAAGAGGAGATAGTATCATAAAAGAAGTACGCTATTACACCGAGGAAAAAACGAAAGTAACTGAAGAATTAATGGAAATGATGAGTACAATTATGTCTGACATGAAGAGCACAAGAGAAGATATGAAGAGCACAAAGGAAGAGATAAAAAGTGCAAAGGTAGAAATCAGTGAACAATTGGATATGATTATTATTTCAATTCATGGCGCAGTTTGAAAGATTTAGTGGAAACTTCCAAAAAAACTAGATCCGGCACTAGAAATTATTATTGTCCCCGAGTCAACTGTCAACATCGCGGCCATACCGAGTTAAAGGTCCAAGGTCATTGACGACGGAGCTGAAAATCGTTTGATGTTTTACCGGGATTCCTATCTGTTCTCTTTATAATCTGTGGTAGAAGTATGTAGAGTTTCTCATGACTCACCCTGTATAATGTGTATAAATTCTGTCTCATCCGGAAATGCGATGAATCTATCAACCGGTTGATTTTTCTTCAATTTTTTTCAAAAAAATCATCAAAAATACTCTACTATGGTATTTTATTTAAAAATTTAATTAGGAGATTTTGGACCTGATTTTAAATAACTACACCACATTCAACTCACCTGTATGTTGAAATCACAATAACGATCAGGGTGTGATGCCTTTTGGTCAATATTATAAGCTAACAATAATATTTAAATAAAAGACATAAATTCCCTTGGAGCTAATTTCAATAAATCATAAAAACGTTGAATCGTTACATAAATAAGAAGTAGAAAGATTGCACGTACGAAGTCAAGTTCAGAGCGTGAAATAAACATAAATAGTATTATTTATATTTACTTATGATGAACTTGACTGAATATGCAAACGATAGTATTTTAAGAGTACAATTTTCCAGCTCTAGCACATAGCAAGCCAGCAGATCGATGCCGAAGCCTGTTGATAACCACAAAATCATTTTCAACTCACCTGTAAGTAATTTCCAGCGAGTGAAAAAGTTCCTTATTCCTTATCGACGTAACCACAAATTCTACATTAGCAATGGCATCTTCTACTGTTGTCCTTTTCGAGCAAATTATAATTTTGTTGAAATTCGCGTAAATGATCATACAACCGAGTCGTTTAAATTCGGCGACTAGTTGCAGAAACAATTTCTTCATGAGGTTTTGTAAAGTACGCAAAAGAGCGGGATCGTATAAATAAGCATTCGGAGATCTCATCCACCTAAAAAACATTCGTCGTTGAGTGAATCATTCTAAATAAATAAATACTTACCTATAAAAATGTATAACTTGAAAGTCGGCAAATACATTTCTATGTATCGAAATATCTCTCATCCATGCCACTGCCATTGTCCTTAGGATTTTAAAAGATTCAGCACATCGACTAGTTTCATCGTAGCTCGTCGAATTTTGATTTCCGGTTATCATACTGTCGATAGACGTTATTTCTGACGCATCGAAAGCTGTGATGTTGCTCGTTCCTTCAATGTCTGTTACATGATGTGACTGAAGTAGAGTGTTTATCGCTAAACTATCGACATCCAGTTCCACGCAAACTGAAGAGTACCATCCCGGTACGTTACAAACTTCTGAAGAGCCTTCCTGATTTTCTGCCAACAACCTAAATATTTAAAAACGGTTAACCATACTCTAACAAAGATATAAAAACGTACAGGGACGTATATAAGGGAGGGGTTTGGGGGCTCAATAATTTTTCATTAGCATACTGCCGCAATATGAGTATTCATCGGGATGTGGCAATAGAAATAGATTCCTCAACAATTGTGAATGATTTAGCTGAAGAGGTTAAATTCACTTTTGTGAGATTGATTTTCTGTTTTAATAAAAGCTTCAATTTTCAATCATCTATCACTTTTTAAAATAGGTGCTCCCAAATTATTATACAGGTAACATATCGGCTGGTATGGGAATGCGGCGAAGAACTTAGAAGACTGGTTACTCGGAACAGTGTAACACTGAAGTGGGTCCCAGGTCACAAAGGAATCGCAGGCAATGAAAAAGGTGACGTTCTTGTAAGAGCAGGATCGTCAACACTGATGAACGGACCCGAACCATCTGTGGGCATCCCCAGATGCTCCACTAGGTCATGGTTAAAAGGGCGGGTAAAAGAACAATCCATAAAACTCTGGAAGAATACACCCAGGCAAACAAATGGGAAGAAATGTATGAAAGAACCATCAGAAAAAGTAGCAAAAGAACTGCTCTCAATGAGCAGGAACAAACTACGCACCATAACGGGGCTTCTTACGGGAGACTTTCCCACAAAGGAGCACCTGAACAAACTAGGGCTTTATAACGGAGACCTCACATGCAGGAGATGCAAAAAGGGCACTGGAACAGCTCTGCACATATTATGCAACTGTGAGACGCTGGACCACAGAAGGCAAAAACTAAATGGAAGACCCCAAATGACTGCAGAAGACTTCTACAACCAACAAGTAAAGAACCTGTATGAGCTAATACAGGGAACGGATTGGCTGAATAGGCTGAGGTGGTGCCGGCGAAGGGACGGCGGAAAAAAAATAATGGTTATAACCATTTCAGCAGAAGGCGGCAAAACGAAAAACGATGTTTAAAAATACTTTTAGATGTAGCCAAGTCAAACAAATAATTAAAAACAAAACTTAACATTATTTCTTGAACTTGAAAAATTGCTTTAGGTCGTGGCACTCGATTTTTTTTGCCTTAAGCGGCGCCTTCAATAAAGATTTCCCCTTCTAAACCTATCAGATGAAAAAAACCAAAACCCTCCCCATGTAAAAGCTATAGCTACGTGACTGAAAACGTATCAATGGTTTTGAAAGCATTTCCTTGAACATTTTAGCAAACAACTGTGCAGTAATCCATTTAATTATTTTAACACAAGGTTAAATAAAAACTAATAGTTATGCGTTATGCCTTAAGTACTTATCTGGATTACTGCACAGTTTTTTTTGGCCAATGATAACCTATGGATCAGTTGTCTGGTGGCCCAGGACACTGCAGATTGAAGCGCAGTGGCAGCTAAGTGGTCTTCAAAGGCGGGCCTGCTTAAGTATCACAGGGGCCATGAAAACGACTTCGACTGCGGCCCTGGAGGTAATAGTAAACCTACCACCACTGCATATCCTCATTCAAGGAAATGCAAGATCTGTTAGTCACGGATTATTACAAGGACCTTCTCCGATAAGCCAAGAACACGGTAAGGTCTACAAAGAGCTATATGAAGAAATATAGGCAGATCCAATACTGGGAATGCCAACGGATCAGATTGCCCCACAATATAGTTTTAAAAACGACTAAACAGTTTACATTCCAGAGAGAAAGGACTGGGAAGCAGGGCCTCCTATAACAGCGAATCTCAACTGGTACACTGATGGCTCGAAAACAGACTCCGGAGGAGGAGCCGGAATATATAAGATACAAGAGAAGATCACGATCTTTATAAGCCTAGGGAAACATGCTACTGTCTTTCAGACAGAGGTAATGGCGCAGGTAATGGTGCAGAAGAGTTGATGAGGCAGGAGGTCGATAACCAAAGAATCGTCATCTACTCCGACAGCCAATCAGCACTCAAGGCGATACGCTCATATAGGATAACATCAAATCTGGCGTGGGAGTGTCGGAAGGCCCTAAACAGACTAGGCAGTCATAATAGAGTGACCCTAGCCTGGGTACCAGGCCACTAAGGAGTAAAAGGCAATGAAAAGGCTGATGAATTAGCCAAGCAGGGAGCAACGGAGGTCATGATAGGGCCAGAACCTTCCTGTGGAATTGCAAAATGCCTAAGTAAAGAGAGCATCCACAAATGGATAAACAACCAGGCGTTGCGCTGGTGGTATGAAACCCCAGGACAAAGACACGCAAAATTATTTCTTAAAAGCCCTTCGACAAAACTGTCACACGACCTACTAAGTCAAAGTCGGGAAACGACGAGGATGATGGTGGGAATTCTGACCGGACATTGTAGGGTGAGGAAACATATGCACACAATTGGCCTTGCAGATGACAGCCTATGCAGGTTCTGCCAGGAAGAAAACTAAACCGCGGAGCACATACTCTGTGAGTGCGAATGCCTGGCAAGGGTGCAGTTTCACTTACTCGGAGAAGAAAAACCGAGGGCAGAGAGCTACGCAAAGGCTATTAAGTCTAATAAAAAGAATAAAGCTAGATATTGAGCTCTAAATATGGGGAGGACCACAATAGATCTGAAAAGGTCGCAGTGGGATAGGACAAAGAGCCACTCCAATTCTAATCTAATCTACTGCACAGTTTCTGTGCGACAAACAGTTCCTGATAGTCAAAAAGTTTCCTGGAATACAAGTTCCAATGGAATAACAAGTTTTCTGAGTATAGTTTCCCTAATACAGTTCCTTCGATACAAGTTTTTCTGGAATCATAAAGTAACCTGGGTACAGTTTCCTGAAGACCGGTTCCTGTAGACATTCCATAGAACCACATCAATAGCTAAAGTTTCAACATCAACTGGACTTCATCTTCACAAACATTTGTTATAGGGTGTTGAGTATTTTATATTTTTTTTTTCATTGTTTACTAACCCTTTTTTTTGTGTAATTTCATTATAGAAATTATATAAATGTTTTTTGGTTAAACAAAATATAGAAAGGCTCGAGTTAATAGTTCAATCAGTCTGGAAGTTGCTGATTTAACTAATACTTGTTCATGTGATATCATTTGGCAATATTTCTTGGCCTAGAGCGAAACTAGTATAGTTCTCCTGCTTAATCTGGACAAATGATATATACAGAACAGCGCGTTCGGCCTCAGGCTCACAGGTTCTACTTTTTATTCGATCTCTTCCAGTCCTCTATTCCTGACTGTTTCAATTCTTCTTCAACAGCATCCAACCTTCCTAGGTCGTCCCCTTTTTGTCTTACCCCCTTCACCTCCAAGATGCATCTTCTTCACACACCATCCGTCATCCATCCTACCCACATGGCCTAACCATCAAAGCCGCCGTACTTAAATTTCTCTTGTTCCTCACACATGTCTTGAGTTTATTTGTTCGTTCTTCGTTCCACTGCCCCGCATCCCTAATTACTCCGTAAATTTTTCTAAGAATCTCTCATTTTTATTTCATATCCAAGCTTCACTTCCGTATAACAGGGTAGGTTGTATGTTTTGTATAGTCAGATCTTTGCTGTTCTTGTTAATACCTTTGATTTTATTATATTTTCTAGGGCCCACCAAGGCTTTCATTATCTTTTTTTTTATTTCTATATCTTTATCGCTTTTATCTGTCACTGTTACTCCCAGATATACAAAGCGACTTTGAAACTAATAGTTTTTACCATTGCTTTAGATATTTATGTGATCTTGTTATTATTTCGATGTGGTCTGCATAGCCCATGACATTTTGGATCTATTAAGGTGTCCCTTATTATACTTTCTAGCTCCAGACTGATTAGAACTGTCGAAAGTGGATCCTCTTGTCTTAAACCTCTATTTACATCAAAAGTCCTAGATACAGTGCCTTCCACCAAGTATATCACCCAATAAAGAAAAAAATAAAGAAAACTGAATCTCACGTAGGTACCTACTAGGTAACAGGTGCCGGCTAACAGGTGAAAGGTGTCGGTTAATCGGTGATAGGTGACGGTTAAGCGGTGACAGGTGTAGATCATGAGGTGACAGGTGACGGTTACGACCCCAGTCCATAATTTTTTCAACGCAACTAAAAAGTTTTTACTTCCACAACAAACTACTTTTTCAATTTCATAGAATTTTGGAAGAGAAGAGTACACGCATATTTCATATTTTGCTTAGAATTTGTAATAGTAAAGTTGATATCAAAAATTACTAATAATAGGAAATAAACCAGTTTTCATTGGAAATTACTTCCAAATTTTAAAATAAAATTTAAATTTCAATGCACTTTCCGACCACCACCCGAGGATTTCCGAACGCTACCGATGATACGTGTGATGTCATTTCTCTTGTGTTTACTTATGTCAATATGGCCGGTATTGCATTAGGTTATGTGTAGTTGTGTGTTTATATTGTATTTTAATCAACTATTAATTGCTTCATCGACGTAAAAATACCATTTATAGCTTATAAAGTAGCAAGTATCAACCAACGGAGAAGTCTCTTTCAACATAGATGCCAGCAGCAAGTAAAGTTATTCCAAAATCAATTGCAGAAGCGACAAACACCTGTTCGTACCCTTGACTACTTTTACTTTGATCGGCAAAATATGCCAGTCTATAACAACAAATATACATATTTACCTGGCGTCATTTTCTTGACTTCCTCCAAGATCAGGTTTGTCGGTGGTCGAAAACCAAAGGACATGGTTGTGGTTAATTAAATGTCTGGCGAAGAATAAATCAGAACCAAAGATGGCTGGATCCGAAGGCATGTTACCGAGAGGTAAGTGAAAATATCTACATTGATCGGTCATTAATTCCAAAACTTTTTCACTGTTCAAATAATGTCGTACGATTGCTCTAGCACCAATTTTTTGCCAATCGATAACGTTGTAGAGTTCATCAATGTCCTAAAACGTTTTATAAGGTGAATCTGGCGTTTGACAACTTTTACATAAACTTAATCAGAGGTTTAAATATATTCACCTCCGCTAAAAAATTTTACTCAAAGTTTTAAAGTTATTAAACTGTTTTCATAAATATGTTATTTGTTAAAATGTTATTTGATAAAAAAATGGAAAATTTTCTTTTTACTGAAGTGTTCTGGATAGTTCATCTACCGAAAATGCATATTAGTACAATTATAAGACAGTTTCCATTTGCAGCGAGCTCAAATGCACTGTTATATAATTTTTTTCATAAGTCCGACCATGTACATTTTTTTTGCTTCCAAATTCACAGTGATGTTGAGGACATGTTAGGTTATTAGACCTGCAAAAAGAAAATAAATCGCCCAAAAAACAAAATGTTTTCAATTAAAAACTGTACTCCTTTATTTGGGCCAACATATATCGTTAACATTGGCTCCTGATTGGCTGGTTGCAATGACCTTTCTCTTGTTTGCTTCTGTTAACTGTACTGACAAAATGAAATTGTGACTTTCTAAAAGTTCCTAGAAATATTGGCGTGGAGTATTCAGAAAAAATGTCATTTTAAATTTTAAGATTATGTTTCGGGGGTGTATTCATTGTTTTAATAAAGCAATGATAAAAAATGTCTTACCTGCACGTGAATTTGAACCTGAGGAAATTCCATTAAATTAGAAACGTTTTGTTGTAATTCTCCTAGTTCCATGGCGGATTGAATAGCCAAAAGAGTCGGACCTTTCTTTTCATCTTTATAGGACTGCAATGTTTTTTGTAGTATTTTATAAACTTGTGCTATGCTAGTTTCTATTTTCACTTCGAAAGTTATTTCTTCAGGAGGAAGCAGATCTTCATCTGCATTTTTTTCTAATCTATGAAAAAATTATAAATATTGTAAAATGAAAAACTCGAGCGCAAGACAGGCCATAGTCGGTGTTGTTTTTTTTTTAAAAGAAAGACCCTGTATATTTGCATATTTTTGAGATCCTCTTAATGAACCGATTCTAACAAACTAAAAAATGTATGGTCAATTATGAATTATACAGGATGAAATTTTTATTTTTACAGTTATCAAACACATACATAAAATACCTGTTCTTTTTTTAATTTCTTGGGAAATTAAAGCACAATATTTTTAAATTCTTTATTTCAACGTTTCGGTAGCGTTCCAGCTACCGTTGTCAAGAAAAAATAAGTAGAAATTAATTTTTATCCCTAACTGACACAACAGAAAAAATTTGACAACTAGACAATCAAAAATATTTTTGAATTTAAAAATATTGTGGTTTAATTTCCCATGAAATTAAAAAAAGAATGAATAATATACCACAAGGAACATACAGAAGATATAAAATACCTGATGTATTTGATTTTAATACATTAAAATAAATGCTCAAAATGTTCTCCACCTATAGTTCATTTAAAAACCAGGGGGAGTAATTTGAAAAGCCTTACTCACACCACTAAAAGTTACCAGATTAGTTACTAAAGGGTGTGTTCCGAAGACGTAGTCAACAGTCGTGTTCTAAATATATAAAATATTCATTGAAATCAAAGACATTAGTCATAAGTTGATTTCCCCTCTGATCTGCAGTATATTTTTCAGATGTACCTACGCATTAAACAATATGTAAGACTTTTTCCTGTTTCGTTTCTTATTCAAACATAAGAAGATTCAGATTCACATCGACAACAAACAAATTATGGTCATTGTTGATGGTGGAGAATTACAGATAGTCAAGTTACTTTAATTATATTTATTCCAATTAAATTGGAAAGAATATGACAATTGATAATATGTTCTGGCAATAGCAATACTACAAAATTAATAGCATTGTAGAGCAATATGCAGTATTAATTTAAACATTTCCAACAGTTATCTTTATGTTGCCGGATTAAGTGTAATAAAGCACTTTTCAAATACCTCTGAGATACCTTCTTCCTTCTTTTTAACTTCAAAAACCAATAATGTATTTTCTACCAAACCCATTCTTTTCTGTATTGTTTTATATCTTCCATGGAATGTTCTTCCGATGAACTTTGACGATTTATTCCCAAATATGTATATAGTTAAAATAATACCCTTTTTGGTGTGCGTCATCGATTGTGACGTATATCCTGGTTTTCGGCATGTCGTTTATTTTATTTGCTATTTTGACATATAGCTAACCTTAAATTTGATAAATAAGATCATCAGTATTGTATTTGGCCAAATTCGAAAAGGGTATGCAATTAATAATTACCAGCTTCTTTTTCTAACTGAAAATACTTGAGAACTTTCAAAATACTGATGTTCTTCCGTGTATTCATGCATATTTTTGTATTATTCTTATAAATAAAACAATAAGATTAATATTCACTTTTCATAAATAATAATTGACCGTAAACAACAAAGTACGCACCTGTCAGTGTGACAGTAGAAAAAGACGTAAGACTTATTGCCGCTACGAAAGTAACGCCTTCATAGTATTTTAAACTCTCGATTGATAGGTTAAGCTTGAGCTTAATCTAAACATCATACATCAACCAATCAAATTTTTGTAAGTCAAAGATTAGGGTTAACGTTTATAAAACATTCAAACGGTTCATTATTGTGATATTTTGATTAGGATTAATCACAGACCTGCCTTTTTTCCATGTCTTCCTACGTAATGTGATAGAAGGAGATTAACAATCGATGACGCATACCAAAAAGGGTATTATTTCAACTATATAACAAATAAATAGTACCTACATTTGACACGTAAAAAGGTGACACAGATAAATTTAATTTGTTTCCAGAAAATCTGAACGTTTCTTTGAAGCTTGCAAAATTTTGTCCAGCACAGATAACATTTTTGTTCTTCGAACGACATTTTTTATTCGCTCATCACAATTTTTCGAAAGTCTTGGTATTCCACCAATATTTTCTGCACTATATAATGTTCCTCTACTTCAGTATTCCCTTAATACTCGCTAAACCGAACTACTTTAAGAAAAATGTAAAGTAATAATGTATCCACTGCTTCAGAATATTTTTGGTTTTTCATCCAATATTTATTTATTCATCTGTCAGAACTATTAAAAATGAAAACTATCAGCTGATGTCAATATTAAAAAGTGTTGTGTGACACTGGGCTGAATCTGACCAATCAAAATTGCCAACTTAAATTCAAATCACTCCTCCTGGTTTTTAAATGAGGTATAGTTGGTGGCAATAGCACAGTCTCCTACAGAACTCCTCCTTAACTTTGTTTGAAGTTTGAGGTGAAATATTCCGTATTTCTGTAGTTATCCATTCTTTGGGGTCTACAATGCTAGTTGGTTGTGTTTCATATAATTTGTTCTTGAGATAACCGCACAGAAAAAAATCTAACGGCGTAAGGTCTGGCGATCTAGCTGGCCCCTCAATAGTACCTCTTCGTCCAATCCGTTTATTGGGGAAGATTTCATCTAAATAAGTTCTTACCATTAAAGCATAATGGGGTGTTGCCCCGTCTTGTTGGAACCAAACATTTTCATTCGGTAAGCTAGGATCTATTGCGTTGGGATATAAGTTTGCCAACGTAGGAATAACTTCATTTCTAAGCATATTTAAATATTTTTCAGCTGTCAAATTTCCATCTATGAATATAGGACCACTAATATGATACCGGCCCAAACGTTCACCTTTTGAGGGTACTGAGTATGTGTCTCACGCATCCAATTAGGATTCTCTGCTGACCAATATCTTCAGTTCTGTCGTTTTACCTCTCCATTCAATGTGAATGTTGATTCGTCAGAAAAAAGAATGGTACCAAGAACTATCTCATTTCGGTTCAGCTTATTCATCAATATTTCGCAGAAATCCATTCTACCATCTGGATCGTCTTCTGTTAACTCGTGCACAAAAGTTAATTTGTAGTAATGAAGTTTTTCTTTATGAAGACATCTTATAACAGTTGTATGACTAACATTATTTTCACGGGCAATTTGACGTGTACTTGAAGTTGGATTCTCTTCGACACTTAACAAAATATCCACTTTCACATCATCTTCAACGAAGTGTGGTTTTCTTTTCAATGGTTTGACATGTTCAAGTTCTCTGAATTGTGCATGAATTTTAGACACAGTACTTTGTGAAATATTAGTCCATTCGGGATACCTGTGATTAAATAATTTTTGCCACTTCAACTTGACTTCTGCAGTTATCCCCGTACCCGATCATCATTAAAATCTCAATTCGGTGAGTCTCAGTTAAATATTTCATTGTTATGTCGACAAGGAAAGAGTGTTTGACAAAGATTTTACTTTTTCAGTATAAACTGTCAACACATCAACAACTGACAGAATAGAAAACAATCCACTTTATTAACCGATTTAAAACAATCCACATTATTTACCGTTTTTGTCTAATTATTGGCGGTTTTAAGCAATTTTTAGGTATTTATGATAAAATTCGTGGGCGTAGCAGGTTTTGTTTAATATACCAATACGTCTAATAATTAGTTAGTTTAGATTTTTGTTAAATTCATATTTAGCTAATTTAAAAAAGTACCAATATTGCAAGTGTAATAAATTATTAATTTTAAAATTCCACCCTGTATAATTTATAATTGACCATACATTATTTAGTTTGTTGGAATTGGTTCATCAAGAGGATATCAAAAATATGCAAATATACAGGGTGTCTCGGCATTTTCCATAATTTTCTAAAATAATGACATAATAGCTGTTTATGCCTAATTTCGCAAAAGCTCACAAGTTACACAAAATTTCATTTCGGAACGTATTGCATACAAGAATTTTTCTAATTTTGAAGAAAGTAATAAAAAAATAAAATTTAATATAATTGATAAAAATTTGGAAAACATAAATTTTGTTTGTTGCTGTTACTTCATGTTAGTTGTCAGTTTGACATTTTGTAAAAAAGTCTAGACGGAAGGTTTTAGCGAGATTGATATATTTTTAGTTTTATTTTTTTTTAAATGAGTGATTCAAGTTCTGAAGAGCTACCAAGCGATATTGAAGAGGCAGCAGGTAATGCTCTATTATCAGTAATTCCCAAAAAGTCAAAGGCAGTTTATGATTTGGCATACGAAAAATTTGTTACTTGGTGTAATGAGAAGAAAATTAAACATGTTAATGAGAAAGTTTTACTTGCATATTTTGAGGTTAAGAAAGATCTAAAAGTTTCCACATTATGGACACTTTACTCAATGTTAAGGTCTGAACTAAATCTGAAAAGGAATATTGATATTAAAAAATATACAAATTTGGTAACATATATTAAAAGGCAAGCGGACGGGTACAGTGCTAAAAAGTCAAAAGTTTTTATTAAAGAAGATTTTGCCAAATTTTTAGTGGAAGCTGATGACAAAGAATACTTAATCGCTAAGGTTGCAATGATAATTGGAGTGGCAGGAGCATGCAGAAAAGCAGAATTAACATTTCTTCCAGTTGAAAATGTTATAGACGAAGGAAGCCATTTTCGTGTTGATATCCCACCTTCAAAAATAAAAGTTATACGGCAGTTTGCAATTACCACTGGAGACATTGAAAATACGAATCTTGCTGAAATATTAAGAAAATATATCAAGTTGCGTCCCCAGGTTCTTAAACACAACAGATTTTTTGTAAAATATGCGAATGGAAAATGTACCAGAAATCTTGTGGGAATTAACACATTTAGTAGTCTGCCAAAAGTTATTGCACAATTTCTTGGTCTTTCAAATCCTGTTCTATATACTGGCCACTGCTTCAGAAGAAGCTCTGCCACTTTCCTATCAGACAGTGGCGCTGATATTTCAAAATTAAAGAGGCATGGATGTTGGAAATCTACCTCTGTTGCGGAGGGATATGTTGAAAATTCCATGAATAATAAAAAACTTATAGCGCAAAAAATATTTGGTGAAACATCTAATGCAATGTGCGCCGCTTCCCAAATAACAGCAAGTTCGAGCAATGGAAAAAATATGTCGTCGGGAATTAATTTGAATAATTGAAATAATTGTGTTATCAATATTTATAATAATAAATTAATTTATGTTTTTAACTTGTATTATAACAGTTTAATAGATAGAATAATTTTTTTTGTCACTAATTTTGAAATACATTTTTAGTCACCAATTGCATAAAATTTTACTTTATGCAACTAGTTACAAAAGTAAGACGTTTCATAATGTCATTCAGTTTTAAAAAGTGTCACTTTATAAGTCAAAATTAGAAAAAGTGGTTTCCACACTGTATAAATTATAAGTGTCTTGAAGTGAAAATATATTGAAATGAATAATAAATGTGAATTACACCTGACCTGGTTACAAAATAAATTTATAAATAATTATATTACTTACTTGACCAATCTTTCGGCTTGGAACAAATTCGTCATGTTTGGCATCAAATTCGTTTTAACCGTATCCAAAACGATTATGATAGCTTTTTTAATTGGCGTTAGAAAAAGTCCGAACATGTGTTGTGCTTTCGACTTATGTTTGTGATGATAAAAATAAATATGTTTGACCGAGTCTTGAGATAAATAAGGTTGTCGGGATATGCTAACTTTATCCAATTGTTCCATATTGAAACTTTCCATGTTGGACACTCTCGAGGAGACCTTACAAACACACCCGACTTGAACTAAAGCTCTAAACAAAGATGTAACTTGCGTTTCATACACTCCTTCAACATTTGGATCTGATTGATCCAGAAATATTTTTCTAAAAAAAATGCAAAAAATATAGGTAATTATATACATGGATGAGTTTGTACAAAACTCCATGTAGCGCTAGAGACACATATAAGTTTAAAATTTTTTTTTCAAATTCCCAATGGGGTGTTCAAAACTATGAATAGATTCTTGTTTATGCATAACTGAGTTTTTGATGTAATAGTGTAGTATTGTATTTATCCACAATAAAAAAATCGTAATTTGATATTTTTTTCAAATCCGCCTTACCTATAGATTATTACGATAAGTTTGCAATTTTGACATTTGTAGTAACAATTGCAGCCACTGAACAATTTCTAAATATCCAAAGTGTTAATGGAATAATTAATCATACGTCCACGGATGGAGTGAGACATTTTTAAATATGAATTTAGTGAAAAATGTTATTCTTGATAAAAAGTTTTGCTTGTTCTGAAACCCCATAAAATGAGATAAAATTCAAGTTTTTCAAAACCCGTCTCATTTTATGGACAGTTTTATGAAAACTTGGAGTCTGACTTTTTGACATTTCTTCACATATTGGCTAATATCTCGGGAACCTTAAGGTTTGCAAGGTTCTAGTCTAATTCTAATTTTCTATAAAATGGGGAATTTTGAAAATTATGAGTCTTCGCGAATTAGTACAAGTTTCTGTGTGTAATTTTCAAAACCTGAAAATTCTAAAATCCATATTCAAGGTTTTTCGATGTGGACTCTTTTTATAGAAAATTCAATTCTGAATCGAATGGCGTAGACTAGAACCTTGCAAACATTAAGGCTCCCGAGATATTAGCCAATATGTGAAGAAATGTCAAAAAGTCAGACTCTAGGTTTTCATAAAACTGGCCATAACATGAGACAGGTTTTGAAAAACTTGAATTTTATTTCATTTTATGGGGTCTCAGAACAAGCAAAACTTTCTATCAAGAATAACATTTTTCACTAAATTCATATATAAAAATTTTTCACCTATAGGATACTCCATCAGTAGACACGCTGTATAAAGGGGGGAGTTACGGTTTAAAAGTTGGCTGCAGTGTCCGGGGTTGCCTGGAAGACCTTTGCCACGCGTCGTGTATAAATCGTTGGATTCAAGCAATTACTTTGGGAGTTCACCAAAATTACCAAATATTCATTTGGCCACAACTAAATACTAATCCCAAAATATAATATAGACTTTTGAAATAAAGCCCACGTAGGATGGTCCTTTATTTATTTAAAAAAGGTAGAACGTGTCGCGGGACACACGGTAGGAACTTTAGTTCCTTTTAAGCAAAAAATATGTAATACATCTGACGTTATAGATAAACAATTTGCATATTCTTTGGTGGTTGAGTAGTAAGCACACCAGACTCTCACGCGGTAGACCCGGGTTCGATTACCCGCGAGGAATTTTTTTTATTGTTAATTTTATTTTTAAATAATCATTCTGCTCAATATTAATAACGACAACAGGTAGACGTTTGAAATATTTAGCAGAATA
>CAJUYG010004195.1:0-17583 GCA_910591675.1 Galerucella calmariensis
CTAACTATAATTTATATGAGAGTCACTTAATAAACACTTTATTGAGGCGCGATTGCTTTCTTTCAGTATCAACACTAACTGACTAACTAACTCGCTGCGATGCTCGTCGCCTATTTATACTCGCACGTATGTAGTTCTAGTAAACTCTCGAACTCGAAGTTCTGGTGGATGCGCCGGGTTTTTCTAGATGTTACGTTTTCCAGACCATTCTTGAAAATACGGCGGAGGAGCCATAGTCGTATCATATGGGAATTTCACTGGGGGCACTAATTGAGCACATTAATGCAGCAGCTCGCATAACAGTAACCTCGACAGTTCCAAAAAACTATTTGTATTAATGGCTACATGTATCCAGGACCTGTTGAATTTTTAGGGACTTTGACGCTTGTGTTTCTTGTAGGAGATTCTTCATCTTCACTTCTGTTCCGTTTATTTGGATTAGTTATTTTAGGGACAATTTTCGGAGTACGATGCAAATATTTTATTGTGAATTTCTCCCCATTTTGGTTTTTTGTCTCAAGTTCTTTGCGTAATTCCTCTCCGATTACCTATTTCTATTACTTCTCTTTCACTTCTGTCATTGTATCCACAAAAAAGTACAATTTCAACTTTGTCTTGAATAGTTAAATAGTTGAATATTTGGAAAATTTAGTACTCACTATTTCATACAAATGTTACTGACTGACATAAATAAAATTTCAAAATCAAGGCCTACTTGCGACTTGTTGATTTCATTTTGTTGATAAATGAAATTATTAAGTACAATTTTACATTACTTTCAGAAGCTATAACTCCAGAACAGGTTAAGTTATCGGCTTCGAGTTTTCACTGTGAAATATGTCCTAGTATTTGTTTACCGTGTTGCCATTTCAAAAATTGGTCTACATTCTACGTAAAAAAATTAATGAAAATACCACTTTTTCCAAATTCATGTTGTAATAACTTTGTCGTGAAAGAAATTTTTTTCATAAACTTTTGGTAGTTTACATTTGTAATGATTCTGAAGCAAGTGCTATAATCATAATTGAGGAAAAAATTGACTAATGTACTTTTGTCTTTTTTGGCAAAGAAAAATTAACATAGAGGGCCTTGGAAATAGTAATTAAGCTATGAAAATTTGTCCCAAAATACTGTTTTTGATACTGAATCTAACAAAAAAAATGAAAACAAAATCGGTTGAAAAATGCGGATTTTACGGGGGTGTTTCCAAACAAAATGATCACACTGTATAAAAATATTTCTGAAAAAAACTAAAAGTCATAATTTTTAGGTTTGTTTAGAGCAGCTATAGCTCAAAGTGGAACAATGCTAGCTCCTTGGTCTTATCAAAGAGATCATCGTGATATAACATACAGCGTGGCGTCTAATTTGGATATAAATTTTAAAAATACCAGTACTTCTTTACAAGTATTGACATTTTTAAGAAATCAATCTGCTACAGATATTAACGTAGCTGCAACCAATTTCAAGGTAGGTATTTAATAGTATATTATACACCAAGGTAGTGAAGACTATTATTATTGATCGAGCACCAAAATAAGGCGCGAGGCCACTATGGTGTATATACAATTTCTTCCACTACTAGCAGACAAAAATTAAAAATAATTCACAAACGCACCTCGAGAAGCGTTTACCCCTTAGACAAGGAAAGAGAGTGGACGCGTAACCAGAGTCGTAAAACTGTTACCGCCTGCCACATCGCGGATGGGGTCAGCGGCGTAACATAATGTTTGTAATACATTTTTCCAATGTAATAATACCAATTTGTTTTGACAATGAATGAATGCTTGTTAAAGGCACACAATGGGTTGGTATCAAAGGAGAGAAATCAATAAATTAATCTATTATAGAAATGAGCACCTAGATTTAATCTTGAGAAATTTAAAAATTGGTTACCCACGCCACTGCTATAATGGTCGTTTTGAACATAGAATATACGTTATATATGCAAATCTTGAATGAACATTATTAAAACTCGTCATCCAAATACTAGTATTAGTTGAATTAGAGACTCAATAATTACATACTGAAGAATCATTTGTCTGAGATAATTCTTTCGTCATTTAAAAGAAACATAACTACATAGTCCATTGTACATATAATTATTTGTTTACCTGTGAAATGAAATTCCAATCTCCTTTTTCTCGCTTCGACTTCGGCATCCGTAAGCACAACAATTCACCATTTTTCAGTTCAAAAATAAATCACAATCTTAATAATTTTCACTCAAAAATTCACGAAAGAAGCACACGCCGTTTTCGCTTTGTCTGCCACATATAAAATGGCGTCCAGCAAAAGTGTGTGACAGATTGCAAGTGTCAAATAAGGCGAAGTGCAGTATTCATATGCTTTCCTAATCTAAGGTTTACCCCGTCATCTGACTGACAAGTACACTGTCAGTTTTCGATATATTATAAACGTACTCGTTATGTCATCAGTCATTTTTGGTTGAGCACGAATTTCAAACTAATGGCATTTTTATTCTTTTTCTCTTCCTTCCTCTTATTCTTATGCCTTCTCAGGCGTCGGATTGGAGCTCTTCCTGAACCCATGCTTTCCATTCTTTTCTGTCCCTGGCTAATGCCTTTATATCTCTTAATGACTTTCCTTTGTTCTTTCCAATTTCTTCAATCTGGTCTATCCATTTCCTCCTGGGTCTTCCTCTTTGTCTTTTTCTTGATATTCCCATTTCCATTACTTTTCTCGCAATTCTATCTTGCTTCATTCTTACTAGGTGGCCAAACCAGTTCAATTGTTTCTTTTTAATATTTGATATTATTGGGTCTTAATTAGTTATGCTTCTGATTTCTTCGTTCCTTACTTTGTCCCATTTCGTTTTTCCTGCTATTCTCCTTAAATATTTAATTTCCATTGCATTTATTTTTGTTTCATGCTTTTTCTGCAGTACCCAGTTCTCACTGGCATAAGTTATAGTTGGTACTGTAATTTTGTCGTATATTTCCATCTTTGTATTAATATCAATGTATTTATGGCTTAGTAATGTTCGATTTAAGGAATAATATAATCTTGTTGATTGATTTGCTATGTTATTAAGTTCTGCGTCTATTTTACCATCTTCTGTTAAAATACTTCCTAGGTAGTTATAGGTTGTTACTCTTTCTAATGTTTTGTGATTACATTTCAATTCCTCGTAATAATTTCCCTGTTTTTCATTTACTATTATTACTTTTTTTTTTCTGTATTTATTGTCATTTTCATCTTTTCTATTTCTCTTGTCAGTAAGTAAATTAGTTTCTGCATTTTATTGATCTTCGGCCTCTCACCATGTGATCGAGGCTGAAACGGGGAGGGCTTTCCTGCGCTTGAAACGGCTGGGATACGTGCGAAGAGGGGAAGAGTGCAGGCACGTCAAGAAGCTCCGGCTCCTGGAAGATATTCCAGTTCTGGCTCGAGCGGCTGATGAATGCCTGCGTAAGTACTACTTCGCTACCCCGTATAGGGCCATGATACGGGATAGAGAGTCCTGGGAAAAAGAGAGGAATACACAGCCTAATGGGACCGTCTGGTACACAGATGGCTCATGCTCCGGTGATAGAGCAGGGGCTGGAATTTACTCCAGGAACCCAAGAACACAGGTTTGTGTACCATTGGGTGAGGGTGTATCTGCATATCAGGCCGAGATATATGCTATCTTGGAATGTGCGCAGATAAACCTAGACAGAGGTTATGTGGATCGACGCATAACCATATACTCCGACAGTCAGGCAGCAATTAAAGCCCTGAGTGGGTATACCGGCAACTCAGGACTTGCTAACGAATGTCGAGAGCTACTTGCTAATCTTGCAAGGCGGAACGTGGTGCGGCTAGAATGGATTCCAGCCCACTCTGGTTTTGAAGGCAACGAGATGGCGGATGCACTGGCTGCGGAAGGGGCGGCAGCTCCTTTCTGCGGCCCGGGCCCGACCCTGGGACTAACAAAACAAAGAATACGCAAGGAGACGAAGAAGTGGCTGAGGAATCAGCACCTCGCTCATTGGAATGCTCTGCAGGGTCCTAGACAATCCAAACTTCTACTGAAGGGATGGACTGATGGACACGCCAGGGCAGCCATTGAACTACCAAGGAGTAGGCTAAGGAAGATAGCAGGACACCTAACAGGGCACTGCTGTATGAGGAAGCACCTCTACAATCTAGGAGTAGAGGAAAGTTCCCTATGTAGGGGTTGCGGCATGACTGATGAAACGTCAGTTCATGTTCTCTTAGAGTGTCCACACTGGGCTGTATTACGCAGGCGAATCTTCGGAGTCACTGTCATGGCTCCTGGAGACACAAGCAGGCATCCACTGAAAAAGGTTGCGGCCTTTATTGAAGGGCTCGGCTTCATGGATGACTAGGTAGCAGGATTGGCACAATGGGCCCGCCAGTGGCCTCAGTGTCGGAACCTTGGCTTGAGTTGTCCAGGACAAGGCGCGCCTGCACATTTAGTAGTAGTAGTAGTTCTGCATTTTATTTCTCGATTTTGATATGAGTACGATATCGTCTGCGTATAGTAAGTAGTAGTAGATTACTTAGTCTGACCGGTACCATGTTCCTGTACCCTATTATCGTGTCCAGATTTCCTCCTTGTCTTTTTATTTCCTTCACTGTTTTGTCCATAATAATAACAAACAACAGTGGGCTTAAGCTATCACCTTGTTTTATACCTTTTTTCATTGAAAACTCTTCCGATCTTCCTTATTCATATAATTTTATCTTGATAAATAATTTCAAGCAGCAAATGTGTTAAAGACAATCTCCTGGGTATACACAATTATGTCGAACAAGTTTTTGTTAAACTACTATCCCTGAATTCTCAAAATATTCGAATTTGTCCATTATTGACCTAGTTTAATAATAGAAAAAATTATTAACCACTAATATAGAGAGTTTCAACTTCACAGTGTGCTAGAAGAAGCAATTATTGTCAACATTACAGTTAGTACTGGAAAAAAGTAAATTTTTTAAACATCCTATCTTTAATTTTGCTTTATATTATTTTCAGGAGTCTTTTGGCGACGACCAAATAATTCAAGGCTTCCGGTTTACTCCTACCATTGAACCAAAACATTCAAAAGCATTCGTTACTGAAAATCAATTTAGTTCCATAGAAAATGGAAATATGAAACGAGTTCCACTTATTATCGGCATAACATCAGAAGAATTACTTTCTAGAGCCAGTGGTAAGCTCTTTATTAAATCACAAAAAAGGGATATGTAAAATTTAATTTTTTAGACCCTCATTTCCATTTAAAATTGCAACAGTTCGATGAAGATACTTCGAAGTTAATCAACAAAAATATGCACATAACTGACCCAATAGGCAGAAAACAAGCAGGAGAGACTTTAAGGAGAATATACACAGAAGGATTGCTGCAGGATAACCCAGGACAAGCAGTTAGAGTAAGTATAACGATTAAATATAAATAAAATAACGTGTGACGCCACTAGTGACGGATAGAAAGTTACATTGTATTTTAGGCCAGTGGGTATGGGTCATTTTAGACCAAAAGTACAAGTAATTGGCAATACGGCTGATTTTTTTTTTCATAGGTACCTTAAAGTATGTATGTAGTTTGATATAAAAAAAAGTTTACCAGTCTATCGATTTTTTTTTCGAAATTCCTCAATATTTTGCGATGGGAGGAAGGTAGAGGAAAATAAAAAATACCAACGTGTAGAAGAAGTGTTTTGCAATAAAAAAGGTCTCCTGCGTTTTTTTCGTCCGATCAATGGTTTGTCCGGAAAAAATTCGGTAAACTAAGTATGTGTACCGCATCCGCGCGACTCTGCTGCACGGCGGAAGACCTACTTTCTGACTCGCGGAAAAAAATATAAATATTTATTCAGAATTTTTTTTCAATCATTGGTAAGAGTTAAGGTTGTAAATAATACATTGAAGGTAATAAATTAATTTTTACATATTATTATTGGAAAAAAGTATGCAAAAAATTATATCTTGAAATTATATATTAATCATCTTTTATACCTTTTCACTAGATACATTTTGTTCGTTGAATATTAATCTTTATATTACACGTGTATCGAATTTTATTTTCGAAAAATAAAGAAGATTCCCACCCGAATCTATAAAAATTGCTATTTTCGCATATAATACAAAAATAATTGAATCCAAAAATGTATGTGAATTATTTATATATTCTTGATCTTAGAAGTTTTCCCAACATTTTTACGCAAACCCCATTGAAATTACTCCATCAGTTTTATTAAAGTTACAGTACTTAATATACAGTGTGGAAACCACTTATGGAATAAAATTCT
This sequence comes from Galerucella calmariensis, assembly GCA_910591675.1. Lineage (NCBI taxonomy): Eukaryota > Metazoa > Arthropoda > Insecta > Coleoptera > Chrysomelidae > Galerucella > Galerucella calmariensis. The sequence goes on from CAJUYG010004195.1 coordinate 6,280, forward strand.
TTATGTCATTATTTCAGAAAATTATAAAAAATGCCAAGACACGTCAACTTTTGAATTGAGTTGTGCGTTATGTAAATATAAATGTAAACGTACATGATGATTCACGCAAGTATGCCATAGTCGGTGTTTTTTTTAATCAAACACCCTGTATATTTGCATATTTTTGAAATACTCTTAATGAACCGATTCCAACGAACTAAATAATGTATGGTCAATTATGAATCATACATGGTGAAATTTTTATTTTTGCCGTTATTAAACACGTACATAAAATACCTGATGTATTTGATTTTAACCTCCTTAACTTTGTTTAAAGATTGAGGTGAAATATTCCGTATTTCTGTAGTTATCCTGTCTTTGAGGTCTACAATGCTAGTTGGTTGTGTTGCATATACTTTGTTCTTGAGATAACCCCACATAAAAAATCTAACGGCGTCAGGTCTGGTGTTCTAGCTGGCCACTCAATAGTACCTCTTCGTTCAATCCATTTATTGGGGAAGATTTCATCTAAATAAGTTCTTACCATTAAAGCATAATGGGGTGTTGCCCTGTCTTGCTGGAATCAAACATTTTCATTCGGTAAGCTAGAATCTATTGCGTTGGGATATAAGTTTGCCAACGCAGGAATAACTTCATTTCTAAGCATATTTAAATATTTTTCAGCTGTCAAATTTCCATCTATAAATATAGAAATAATAATATAGTCGCCTATGATAGCGGCCCAAACGTTCATCTTTTGAGGGTACTGAGTATGTGTCTCACGCATCTATTAGGATTCTCTGCTGACCAATATCTACAGTTCTGTCGGTTTACCTCTCCATTTAATGTGAATGTTGATTCGTCAGAAAAAAGAATGGTACCAAGAGCTATCTCATTTCTGTCCAGCTTATTCATCAATCTTTCGCAGAAATCCATTCTACGATCTGGATCATCTTCTGTTAACTCCTGCACAAAAGTTAATTTGTAGGGATGAAGTTTTTCTTTATGAAGACATCTTAGAACAGTTGTATGACTTACATTATTTTCACGGTCAATTTGACGTGTACTTGAAGTTGGATTCTCTTCGACACTTAACAAAATATCCACTTTCACATCATCTTCAACGAAGTGTAGTTTTCTTTTCAATGGTTTGACATGTCCAAGTTCTCTGAATTGTGCATTAATTTTAGACACAGTACTTTGTGAAATATTAGGCAATTCGGGATACCTGTGATTAAATAAGTTTGCCACTTCAACTTGACTTCTGCTGTTATCCCCGTAATTGGGAAAAATTGATTATCCGTAAATTTTATTTATGCAACAGACCTCCTAAATAACAGTTTCCATCCTTCGAAAAATAGTTCCAATGCCACCTTATTATATAATATATTTTTTTTGAGATACTTGGTTTTTGATTAGAATATAATATTTTTATTATAATTTGCTAAAAATGATTATGTGCTATGACAAAAAAATGCCACCTTAAAGCTGACGCTTCAAAACACCCTATTACAATTATTTATATATATATATTACTTTATAACTGTACAATAGTTTATAATATACTCCGGCGCGCTTCAGAAAATAGAGTCGCGCGGATGCGGAACACATACTTAGTTTACCAAATTTTTTCCGGACAAACAATTGCTCGGACGGAAGAAACGCTAGAGACCTTTTTTGTTGCAAAACACTTCCCCTACACGGTGGTATTTTTATTTTTCTCTATCTGCCTCCTAGCACGAAACATTGAGGAATTTCGAAAAAAAAAGTTTGTTGATTTTTTTTTCTAATTTGGGAAATCGATAGACTGATAAACTTTTTCTCATATCAATCTACATACTTTGAGGTACCTATGAAAAAAAAAACCATCGTATTGCTAATTACTTGTAGTTGTTTCCCCTATCGTATGGCCTATTTCGGGATCTTTATTTGTAGATTTTATTATATTTTTTATTATTTTTTAGCTTTTCAGTGACATGTCCTTTAATATGCCGGTAATTACACACGCCAGAATCCAATCTAGATTTAGCAAAGTCTATTTTTATCAGTTTTCTTATAGTGGGTTGCTTGGAGGTGAAAGACCAATAGTAAATGGTAAGATTTATCAATTATTAATTATAAAATTAATGAAAATCATATTTTTATATTTAAGGCGCTGAAAAAACAGGACATTCCGATGACAACCATTATTTATGGACACATTTCAATCAAAGTAACTTGGAAAATTACCCTACCAAAGATGTTATCGCTAGTATTAGATTTCGAACGCTTTTAACCAACTTTGTAAAATATATGTAAGTAAATAATTTTAAAAAAAATTGAATAACGTGTCGCGGGACACACGGTAAGAACTTTAGTTCCTTTTAGCAACAATCAAATTTTTTTAATCAATAAATAAATACACATATATTAATATAAGAATTTATTTTACTCTGGATGAAACTTCATTTAACAAAAATATACAGTAGTATTAATAATAAAAATCTTATCATTAAGTTGATTGGCACAAAGTACATTATTAAGTATTCTATTAACTGTAATTAATAATACAATGTATGCTGACAATCAACATTTTGCGCTGAGAGACTAGCTCTGAGACTGAGGAGAGAGCGAGACAGCCCACGCGGTCAAGGCACATAACGTAACAACGTAACGTTACGGTCAGATCTTTTGCGTCGCGACCTCCCTCGCTCCAAGTATTGTAACCGTCAGACCAACCTAATATAAAGAACTAAAGTTCTAAAATTTTGAAAATTATACATTATTATTATTATTTTCAGGAATCCTACTCCTAGGAAATCGATGCTTTTCAACAAAATCCTTTGGCCTACTGTAAAATTGGACGATTTTAAATATTTGGACATAAAGGAGACCCTAACCGTTAAAAAAAATCCTAAAGGAGATTCTTACTCCAAGCTGGTTAACTTTTACGAAACTCTGGCTGTGAAACCTTTCGATACATTCTAAAACTAACTTAGAATAATCGATATTAAATAAGTAGTATTATCAAGTATTCTACTGAATTCCTATAATTTATTTATTTATTTGTTATTTAATATATTTTATTTTTCAAAAATTTTGCTTTTATTCAGTCAGTTTCCAACAGCTGTCAAATAAGATTGAGAGCAAAAGGAGCAATGATTCGTCATTCCATTTTAAGACGAGATGTTTTTATAGACATGTGTGATAAGTTTTATCCTTAATGGGATACCGGATGTTCCATTACTATGGCTAATCTATGTAAGCAATGTACACTGTGGGCCGAAATAAAGGAGTACATTTTTTAATTGAAAATATTTTTTTTGTTCTTTGGGCGATCTATTTTCTTTTTGCAGAGCCAATAACCTAACATGTCCTTAACATGACTGTGAATTTGAAAGCAAAAATAATGTACAGGGTGGACTTATAAGTGCATTCGAGCTCGTTGCAAATGAAAACTGTTTTAGCTAATATGCTTTTTCGGTAGATAAACTATCGAAACCACTTCAGTAAAAAGGAAATTTTCCGAAATTACCGGATTCGCGAAATACCAAATGTTATTTAACTTTAAAAGAAGAATAGTATGAATGTGGCCACCTAACAGCCCAGAATTAAGTCCGGTTGATTATTCAATTTGTGGAATTTTCGAACAAAATTTGTATGAGGGACAACAATTTGAAACAATCGAGCAGCTAAAAGAAAGAATGCAGTTTGGAACAATTTTGAACAGGGTGCAATAAATGGGGGTATCAATTTATGGCGCAGGAAGTGGTAAGCAATAATGGTGGCCACATTCATAATATTTTACTCTAAGTTTCAAAGTTACTAAACTGTTTTCATAAATGTGTTATTTGTTGAAATGTTATTTAATAAAAAAAATGGGATTTCGCGAATCCGGTAATTTCAGAAAATCTCCTTTTCACTGAAGTGTTCTGGATAGATTATCTACCGAAAAAGCATATTAGTAAAATTTTAGCTAAAACAGTTTTCATTTGCAACGAGCTCAAATGCACTGTTATATAATTTTTTTTATAAGTCCGACCCTGTACATTATTTTTGCTTCCAAATTTACAGTCATGTTGACGACATGTTAGGTTATTAGCCCTGCAAAAAGAAAATAAATCGCCCGAGAAACAAAAAAAATATTTTCAATCAAAAAATGTACTCCTTTATTTCGGTCCACAGTGTATATAAGTTATTTCAGCATTAATAAAATACAAAATTAGAATCTTAAGAGTTTCTTGTTTGTTTTTGCGTGTGACACAGTAACTGTCAAAATTCCAATGGCTCCTTATATTAAGTATGTTTTTTATTATATAAAAATGTGTGAAAACCGTTTGAAATATTTTGACAAACAAATAGCATAAATTCACGCATATCAATTATTTTGTAAATTTCCTTTAACTAAACAGTTGTTATTATATTTCAAAATATTGTTTATTATCTATAAATTAAATTGGATACAACTACTGATAACCGACCAATTTAGTTCATTGAATACTTGAAATGAATCGTTTTTAATTGATAATCAGATATTTTAAAGACATAATATAAACGACATATTTAACAAAAAAAAAATTATTGCAAAAAATATGATTTTAAATTTAGTTTTGTTCATAATATTCGTACCAGCATGGATGGTGAGTCGCAAAAATTATTATTCTTAATTAAAGGTTTTCACTTTCACTGTATTTTTTTTTCAGATTGCTGCTGATGTAATTGTAAAAACTCCCAATGGTGACATACTGGGAAGAAAAGAGTATTCATTAAGGCACATATCTTTTTTTTCTTTCCAACAAATCCCATTTGCAAAACCTCCAATAGGAAATCTCCGTTTCGCAGTAAAGTATTTTTTTTATTAAAATAATCTGTATGAAGTTCACAAATACGTCTTTTTATCCCATTGTTTAAGGGCTCAAATATTTTTTCAGGACCCTCAGCCTGCTGAGAAATGGGAAGGTGTCTTAGATGCGACAAAAAATGACAGAATGTGCTACCAGCAATCTAATTTATATCATGTAAATCTTACAGAGCTGCAAAATGAAGATTGCTTGTACTTGAATGTCTATACTCCAAGGGCAAGTATATAATTTAGAACTTCCTTAACTTGTGTGAGCAATTTTTTCGTAAAACAAATTGTCAGTGAATCTTCAGTTCGTCAACCAAGTACGGCGCCCTGTGTATCCTCTTTTCATCATTATCATCATCATCATCATCATCATACAGAGTTCGGCAAAAGTCCGGGACCGGACAAATATCGAAGAAAATATAAATTTTTTGGAAAATCTTTCTGTACCACAAATTTTACTCCAACTTAAACTATAATTTGAAAATATTTTGAGATATACACGGTGTTCCAATAAAGTGTGGCGTAACAAAGTTATATTTATTCTTATGGAACAACCTATATTATATTGCATTTTCTGATTGCCCCTAAATAATATAATACTCCTTCACGATGGTTCCCTATACCTAAATACAGAGGGTTTCGAGTTATGCTGACTTTTTTGAAAATGTGAACATTTCGAAAAAAATTGATAACTCATTGATTTAACAAATTCTGACCAATTTTCTCTTACATCTTAATAGTTGGACATTAGTTGAATGTTTTCCACGGTTGAGTACCAAATACCTCTTTACAGAGTGTTCAGAATTTTCAGTTTTATTATTGGATCATTCAATGTGCAGTGTTAGGCCCATTTTGAATGGAACACCCTGTATTTTAATAATTCAGTAGCTAGCACCTTGACTCTGCGACTTACTTGGCGACAGTGCCCTCTTAACGGGCGCTACCAGGATTGCCAATTTTATTATAATAAAAATAGCATTGCTTGTGAAAATAATCGCCGAAATCGCCAGTTGTCATAGAGCGAGCGAAGCGAGCAAAAAGCGCGCCGCAGGCGAAAATTTTGAAAATCGGCGATTTTTCTGAATGAAAAAAATGACATATTATAGTAATCTTGCACTTATCATGCGATCTATATTTTTATGAAAATTTTTCTTGGTACTTACGTATTTTGACCTGAAAAATCGAATTTCATAATATAATCGTGCACATATTATCTCTAGTTTTCGAAATAATTGATGCCAAAGTTTGAAATTTCACCTTTTATGTATGGCAAGTTTTGGGCAAGTATTGTATCTTCTTAGATCCCAGGAGATATTACATATATTTACCATTGTTAATGATGATTTTTGTCAGAGAAAGGCATTATAAATATATTATTTTTCCGTAATGTTCCTCTTATTTCCTCTGTGCGAATCTTGAGCGAATAAAGGTGCATTCATAGCTGCCTTGTAGCAAAACGATATGTGTTCTCTCTCTTCAATACATGTCAAAAAGAAAGATAGATATCAATAAAAAAAGGTGAAATTTCGAACTTTGGCATCGATTATCTCGAAAACTAGAGATATTACGAAACTCGTGTTTTTTAGGTGAAAATACGTGAGTACCAATAAAAATGAATGTATGAATTTGAAAATACAAGGATAACTGACAAATCAAACAAACGTCAATTCAGTGTCAATACTGTCAATTGTCTGAATTGATAATAGTGGTTAACCTTGGTTAACCATAGATTAACCGGAAATGTTCTGTATGGGAAATGCATGATTCACAATAAAATAGTAATTTTCTCAGAAAGTAAATCCGCCCAAAATAGCCGGAGAGAATAACGAATATCACCCAAAAAATAGCCCTTGGCCGAATCATAAATAGAACCGCCTCTCAAGAAAAATAATAGCCCAAATGGCGACTAATCGCCCGGGTTGGCAACACTGGGCGCTACTCAAAATCGTTAGAAACACAGCGATGTTGCCACGTTGTGCTATTTATCTTAAATCTAAATACAAAAAGGCATTAGGCTACACAATATCTTATACCGAGAGTAGGCTTACTCTTAGTCTATACCACTATTGTAAAACCAGCCCTAAAGGTAATAAACTTTTTGTTATTTCATAAAATGTCTAAGTGGATAATGACTTTTCTGTAAGAGTGGCTATATCTTTTTAACCACTCGGTATAGGATAGCAGAACAGCAGAACCCTATATTTTCTGGAGGCTTAAAACGTGATCTATTTAGTTTCTTACAACAACTATGCCAAGATTATTAGTTTGAAATTTAGAGAGAATTGCAGATGTCTTAAAATCGATTTAGCATATAGTTGAAGAAAATTGTAAATTGCACGAAAAGTATAATACATATAGGACACCCTCATACCATTCGGAAGACAACATTTTTTTGAATATGATGAATTAATAAAATATAGGGTGTTCCATTTAAAGTAAGCCTGATACTGCACATTAAATGATCTAATAATGAAACTGAATATTCTGAACACCCTGTAAAGAGAAATTTAGTACTCAATCGTGGAATACATTCAACGAATGTTCAACTATTCAGATGTAAGAGAAAATTTGCTAGAATCTGCTATATCAATGAGTTATTAATTTTTTTTTTTCGAAATGTTCACATTTTAAAAAAAGTCAGCATAACTCGGAACTGGAAGGAAGGAGTATTATATTCTTTAGTGGCAATCAGAAAATGCAATAAAATATAGGGTGTTCCATAAAAAAAATATAACTTTGATACGCCACACTTTATTGGTCCTTCTTGTTTTCACTCGCACATTCTAGAATATTGAAGGTAACATAATAATATGATCCTCTGCAGAGCCAAGCCTCATAATACAATTTCTCTTTTCTCTCATTCATTTTTTAACTTAAATTATTAAAATTTTCAGGACCCTTCATCAAATTCCCAACTTCCCGTGATGTTTTACATTTATGGTGGGGGATTCGTAAGTGGAGCAGCTAATTTTGACTTCTTTGGACCCCATTATCTCATGGAAAACGATGTGGTAGTTGTAACTACCAACTATCGACTAGGACCTTTTGGTAAATACCTTTAAAATGTTTTCTTTATTAATTTTTGTATATTTTTGGAAGCAGTGCTTTGATATTTTTATTCCAATCACTAGCTGAGTCTTCTAAGATACCTACTCAAACCTGGCACAGTAACATTTCGTCTTTTTCAGGATTTTTATCTACTGGAGATGAAACAATCTCCGGCAATTACGGACTGAAAGACCTTAAATTAGCTTTAGAATGGGTGAGAGACAATATAAAATACTTCGGTGGTGATGCTAGTAAAGTTACCATTTTCGGACAAAGTGCTGGAGCTGCTTCAGTGACTTATCTAATGATGAATCCAAAAGTGAATGGTAAATATCCATAAAATATAAAAAACTTTGACTAAAGTTCCAATTTTTGCAGGTTTATATAGAGCAGCAATAGCTCAAAGTGGATCCACGCTATGTCCTTGGGCTTATCAAAGGGAATATAAAGATTTTGCATACAAATTAGCCGAAAATATTGATAACAGCTTCAACAATACAAGTAGTTCTCAAGACTTGTTGGACTTTTTAAGAACCAAGTCTGCTGATGATATTAATACAGCTGCCACAAGTTTTAAAGTGAGTAATAATTATACAGGGTGTCCCATGACGTTTAAGAAAAGTAATACATCAGAATTGGGCAGTAGTAGATAATTATAATTTTGGAGGTGTAAATTAGAGAAAATGTTGCTTCTTTTCTTGTTATTGTGTTACCCAATGAGGTATTTGTTTTTGGTCACGTGACGTCGCATTCAAAATTATTATTGGGACAACCTGTGTATTTGTGTCTTTCTGTGTTCCTCCCGATAAAACAATTCCAACCAACTAGCACACTTGGGGTCTAAAGTGATTAATTTAAAAGGTACAGGTACTTAAAGGATTGTAAGTTAAAAAGTTCATAATTGAATCCCCTGTAATTTTCGGCAATCTTACAAGTTGGCAGAAGCAAACGCGAGCCCTGGTAGGCGTGTTCATGTCGCTGTAGTTGTATTTTTGTAGTAACAATTCGATATTTTGAATCGATAACCAAATATCGATACCATAAAATGTCAACTGTTAAGAGATATGTAAACAAAGTCAAACTTGCTAAAAATGTAACTCCAAATAATAATAAAATAGTTATTTACGTGACTATTTATGAAAAGAGCGATATTGTTCAACAAGCGTAATATTTGCCAAAACGAGCGCTAGCGAGTTTTGCAAATTATGCGAGTTGAACAATGTCGCTCTCTTCATAACGTGTTTACGTACAACGTTTTATCTAATTCCGCGCTTTTATAATATTTAATATAATCTTACAATGGTAATATTAAAGTGGATTCAAATGGTGTTAGAAGTATTGTTACTATGAAGTATTCACCCAGAAAATTGACTTACTTTAAATAACTGTGTCCTTAATAATGTTGTTTTCAATGTTTATAAATCTTAAAATACTATTGAATTAAAATAATGGGGTAATTGTCAGTTTATATAATGAAATAATTGTCAGTTTGACAGTACCTAATCAATAAATTATTCTTTGAAACTCATGTGGTATCTCTATGTTGAAACCTAAACAGTTACGTAAAGTTTTTACATAACTACTTTTCATAACTGATATATGAAGGTTATGAAAAATGTAACGTTACCTAACGTCAAGGAGTGACTTAAAGTGTCACATTTGAGTGCGGAATTAGATAAAAATTTATATTGGACCAAAAATAAAACTACCGTTTGCCCTAAATGTCTATATTCTCAAATTACATGGCTCTGTAGTAATGTCATGAAAAAGAAGGGTCAAGTTTCTATGGAAAGCAATAAAATATGAACTGGTTATGTAACCTATTCCTTCATCTATCTGCTTACACATCAGGATATTTTGGAATAGAGCTGTCGAATGCCGTTTGTTAACTTTTTGTTTAATTCAAATCAATAGTGTGACCTATTTGGTATATTTAGAAATGTAATTTTTTTCCAGTGTTCATTTTTCTTAACAGCCGAAAGTTAAGTGTTGCCGATGCAAAAATAAAAATTACCCGAACTTACTATTCTAATTATCAGAATTTGTCAAAATTACTAAAAGGACACATTGGTTATCTAAATGAAGTCTTCGACGCCAGTCAATATGGAAAATCCCCAAAAACAATAGCCACTTTATATATCCCTTCTACAAAATATTCGAAAAACTATTGGATCCAAATTAGTGAAATTGTCTAAAAAGCAGATAATCATCCTCGCATTGACAACACTGATACAGAATGAATAAAATGATGTACTTATATTGATGAAATCACTCGGTCATATTATCTCGATTATATTTAACAATTACTAATGGACAATCGTTAACATTGGCTCTTGATTGGCTGCTTGCGATGACCTTATTTTAGTTCGCATATTTTCCGGGGCTCATGTTTGGTTCTGACAACTGTACATTCGTAAGTAATGATTAAGACAAACCAGTATTTATTGGCACTTTTGTCATTATCATGGCAAACTTGACAATAGGCAGTTTTTTTTATAAGATTTGCTATGCTACTTTTCAATCGATATTTAATAGGTGAACAATTTTATGTAATTTTACTCCATGGTATACAGGTCGTTCCCTTATTAACTTTCAAGTAATATTAAAAATTATAATATTGGTTTTTCTTAATCATTAGAGGATTCAATTATGAATTTTTTAACTTCCAATCCTTTAAGTACCTGTAGCTCTTGAATTAATCACTTTAGACCCCAAGTGTGCTAGTTAGTTGGAATTGTTTCATCGGGAGGAACACAGAAAGTCACAAATATACAGGTTGTCCCATTAATAATTTTGAATGCGACGTCACGTGACCAAAAACGGGTAACACGATAACAAGAAAAGATGCAACATTTGCTCTAATTTACATCCTCAAAATTATAATTATCTACTATCTACTGCTCAATTCTGATATATTACTTGTCTTAATCGTGGGACACCCTCTATATACTATGAGGAATGTAAGTCAATATTTTCCATTTTTAGCAATCCTACGGTAACGAGCAGATTATCCAAGGATTTTGGTTCACTCCAGTAATAGAGCCTCAGTATGAAAACGCTTTTCTTACGGAAAATCAATATAGTGCATTAGAAAATGGACACATGAATCGAGTTCCTTTAATAATTGGAATTACATCGGAAGAAGCAATCGCCAGAGCTGCTGGTGAGTCAAAAATCACAGATTTCGTTGGTAATAATGTTAATATTTTCAGTTGCCAACTTTCTATCGACAGTTCAAGCATATGAAAACGATATATCAAGATTAGTTAATAAAAATATGCATATTACTGATGGGGCTGTTAAAAAACAAGTTGGAGAGGAAATTCGAAGGATTTACACCGAAGGATTGTTAAAGGATAATCCTGGAAAAGCGGTTAATGTAAAAATTTTAAAATTTGAAATTTAATTCTTATTAATTACAAATTTTTTAGTATTTCAGTGATATGGAG
>CAJUYG010004196.1:0-17577 GCA_910591675.1 Galerucella calmariensis
CAGAGATTTGGGAATAGATAACATTACAGTCCCATATTTTGCGATTTTGGAGATCTTGAAAATTAAAGATCTAGGTTGTGTGAACTAATGTTCAGCCTGCTTCAGGGGCCATGATGGTAAAGAGATCCTGGTCTGGAAAACGATCACTACAATAGGTTTTCTTTTGGAACTTTCCTTACAGTTTTTTGACTAGCTTTTACATGCTAGGCAATTTTTTTGGTACTTGTCTTTGGCTGATCGTCAATAATAGAACCTGAACCTCGAATTGTGGAGTTGCTGCAGTTCAAGGTCGTTCAATAATGCACCTCTTGATTTTGCAAAAGTTCCAGTTCATTGAAAACGAAGTTGCAATGTAGTAAACGTATCAGAACATGGCGAGCCGTCATCTGTATAACGCAGGGCACAAGGCATACATACGTCTGGCCTTCCATGTAGAACAGGATAGGTCCATCTGCGCAGGTATACGGTCGTCGCTGTACCGGAGCGATCTTCAGTTTCCACGCGATGGCGTCGAATGTCGGGCATCGCGTTAATTTTGAAGAAAAAATAAAGGCAAACAGTGAAAAGGAATAGTAAAAATTGGTGTAAGCATTGGATATTGAGAAGAAAAACTTCCTAACAGTGCTTCTCAAATTATTTATTTTTTGCACAACTACTGCTTTCTGCACTTCAAAGACGTGGATGAGTATTTTGATAAAATATTCAGGCAGACTTCTCCGGCAGAACGTAGCGTGTATGGCCGGTATAAGGCGTTAACATGTATCTCATTCACGACAACCTTCACACATGTTTAAAGGAACTTTTCATCTTAAAATTAAATGACGAATCGTCCACAACAATATTTCAGATTACTTTGGGAACAGCAATTGTAATAATACATTTCAAGTACAACGGTTGATAATTGTACAATTCTTGAATTTGTAGAAGGTTCAGAGGTAGAATCTTTAAATTAAACATTTCACGAATTTTTGTCACTCCGTCATTTTCTAATTTCTCTGCAATGAAAATAACCTTAAGACAAATTTTCTAATCAACACAGTACTTCAGTATAATTTGATTGAACTGATTAGTTCAAATTAACGTGACAATTATCTACGAATTAAAAGTACCGGGTGTCCCGATAAGAATGGCTCTCGGCCATATCTCGGGAACCGTTTATACAGCTTCGGAAGAAAAAATTATAACAAAAGTGACCTCGAGAAAAACCTGGAAATTATTTACACAGAGTTGTAGGTCCACCGATATAGGGCTTATTTGACAGTTAAAATTTTAAAATGCAAAATTTTTCAAAATTTACTGAATTAATGAGCATATTAAATATTATAATCAGTTTCCTCGACGAATTCTGCATATTTTTAATATCACAAGCTTAGGTCTATCTCTTCAAATAAGGGGTGGGGGAGAGTGAGGACCTTGTTACGAAAAAACGCCTGTAATTCCGATTCTGCTGGACCGATTTTGATAAACTTGACGTTGTTTAGAAGAGCTTTTGTTGAACCATCGAAAATTTGTGAATATTAAGCAATCTGATGTATAACATGAATGCTGGAGGGTGCTGTTTTATTTTTTTTGTATATTGTGTTTCAATTTTAAATGCAAACTTACAAGGTCTTTGAAAAGTAGACTGAATTGGTACTAAAACACTGCAAACCGCAAGGCGATATCGTGAAAAACAGGTAAATGGCGGGAGTTGATCTTTCAACGTCTAAAAGGCTGGTGAAGTAAGTTGTGCTACATTTTTTCAATTATATAAGAATGTTTTATATGTTTTCCAGCGATGTGTTAGTAAATCAAAATAAAATATCAATTAAAACCGATATTTGCCCAGCAGCAATAAATACAGTTTATGGTATATCAAGTATCAAGAACGGTAAGGGTTGTTTACCGGTCGACAGCTGGAGATCGGTATTACCATTAACGTTCGAAATGCTTATACCATTTTTTGCGCGATCGTATTGAAATATTCGAATTTCGAATGAATTTCTTCGAAATGAACGAAATGTCAAAAGTGACATTTATACTTCTCGATCAGTTTGAAATATAATTTGCATTTTGGTGAAATAGTTTTCATGCTATTTATCACTTTTTATATTGTTCTGTTCGATTCTGTTTATTAAAAAGATATCAATCTTCTTATTTTTGGTTATGCGTTATGAGCCTCTCTCTCTCGTTTACAAAGCAGCGATTCATATGCTTCGGCCGGGAATCGAACCCGGGCCGCCTGCGTGGAAGGCGAGCATTTTACCACTGAACCACCGATGCTACATTAAAATTCTATGCAAACCTGATATTCGCAGTGCTGGTGATATACTTGAATTTATTCAGATACACTTTTTACTATTATTTCCATAATTTTTTGCAAGATTGATCTTTTTTAGAACTTAATTAGAACTTTAGATCTTTACGTTAGGTTGGAGCAGTTGCGGATTTACCACTAGGCCAACTAGGCCGCGGCCTAGGGCCGCAAGCAAAAGGGGGCCGCAGTCTTAATGAAGAATTTGGGTTTCTAAACAACTTATTATCAATTTCCAATGAAGAAATAAGGGGAAAAGCTTCTATTGTGGCTAAAAAGTATCGAACCGACATAGATGGTGACTTTGGACAAGAGTGTGTACAGTTCAAAGGCTTCGTTGAAGGTATATTTGATGAAATTTGTATGCTTCCATTTGAAATTGTTACGAGAAAACACAATATTTAAAAAAATAAAACAGCGTCCTCTAGCATTTATGTTTTTGATCAGACTGCTTCATATTTACAAATTTTTGATTGTTCAATAAAAGCTCTTCCAAACAACATCAAGTTTATCAAAATCGGTCAAGCAGAACCGGAATTACAGGCGTTTTTAGTAACAAGGTTCCTACTTTCCCCCACCCCTTATTTGGAGAGATAGACTTAAACTTGTCATATTAAAAATATGCAGAATTTGTCGAGGGATCTGATTATAATATTATATATGCTCCTTGAAAGAATAGATTTTGAAAAAATTTGCATTTTAAAATTTTAACTGTCAAATACGCGGTGGACCTACAGCTCTGTTAATAATTCCCAGGTTTTTCTAGAGATCACTTTTGTTATAAATTTTTTTTTCTCGAACCTGTACTATAAACTGTTCCCGAGATATGGCCGAGAGCCATTCTTATTGGGACACCCGGTACATGCTTTTATGACGAAAGATAACGGACTGAGTCTACTACGTATTTTTTTTATTTCCCAGGTTTTACATTAAAATAAATAATGTTATATACAATTATTCATTTTTAAGTTTTTGAAAAATGTTGACAGGGTGTTATTATCTGAGGATTTTACATAAAGGATACGGCTATGTTTTGCTCATTTACTTAATTTTAATGTTTAATAGACCGAAGCCAATAAAAGCTATTTGAATCGTTTCATCATTTTCCCTTTTTTCAAGCTAAGGCACCAAGTTTTTGGGTCTATATATTAGATAGAAAGTTATACTGGAAGGAACATATTCAATATATTGCAGATAAATGTAATAAAAGGTTGAATTTAAAAAGTTATGACATAGGTATAACTTGGGAGTGCGATAGGGAAATACTGATAACATTGTACAAATCTATAGTTCTCTGTAAAATTGATTACGGGTAGATTTTATATTCATCCGCACGGAAATTAAAATACAAGGAAAAGCTTCAAGATTTGCATTAGGAGCATTCCGAAAAGCCCATAATTTTCTTTATGCAGTGAAACGGGTGTACCCCTTTTAAAATATCGGAGACAAACCCTGCTAAGTAACTACGCAAGTAACTATCTTCATGGTTGCCAGACGCACTTACGGCACTAAATGGGGACTTAGACCCAGCATGGTACACTGGCTGTACAAAATGGTTGTCATATGCATCTCTGGTATGGTGGCCAAAGATCAGATAATCCTCTGCCATGCTAAAACTAAGCAAGATCCAAAGACTTGCATGCATTGGCATTACAGGGGCGATGAGGACTACTCCTACAGCGGCGCTGGAGACAATGCTAGACCTTCCTCCGCTACATTGTGTCATAATGTGCGAAGCCGACTGGAAAAAGCATCAGACCATGACGTGGCACATGGGAGAGGATACACAGAGATAAAGCATGTGGATGACGACATCTTCAAAATGCCAACAGATCACATGACCACCAGATATATCTTTCGCAAGAACTTCGAGATTGTCATCAAAGATCGAAAGGAGCTTGAGGAAGAGAACGCACCACCACTCAGTAGAGTGAATGAACTGATCTGGTATACAGACGGATCAAAAAATGAGCTCGGCACCGAAGCGGGCATATACAGCAAGTCGAGCAAATATAAAGGAATCGTCTCGCTAGGAAAATACGCCTCGGTATTTCAAGCAGAGGTCTATGCAATACTTGAATGTGCAAGGGCAAGTATTATGAGAGCCTATAACAACAGGCAAATCAGGATCTGCACTGACAGTCAAGCTGCCCTAAAAGCACTTCAGAGCTATAGGGTGACATCTCGGCTAGTATGGGAATTACGGCGTAGAACTTAGAAGACTGGCGACTCGGAACAGTGTAACACTGGAGTGGGTCCCAGGTCACAAAGTAATCGCTGGCAATGAAAAAGCTGACAAGCTCGAAAGAGCAGGATCCTCAACTCTGATGAACGGACCCGAACCGGCTGTGGGCATCCCCAGATGCTTAACGAGGTCGTTGTTGAAAGGGTGAGTGAAAGAACAACACAATAAACACTGGAAGAAAACGCGCAGGCAAATACATGGGAAGACATTCATAAAAGAACCATTGAGAAAAGTAACGGAAGAACTGCTCTCAATGAGTTGGAACAAACTACGAACCATAACGGGGCTACTTACGGGACACTTTCCCACAAAGGAGCACCTAAGCAAAATAGGGCCGTATAACGGAGACCTTCCGTGCAGAAGATGCAAAAAGGATACCGAAACAGCCTTGCATATACTATGCAACTGTGAGTCGATGGACCACAGAAGGCAGAAACTGTATGGCAGAACCCAAATGACTCCAGAAGACTTCTACAACCAACCAGCAAAGAACCTGTATGAGTTAATACAGGGAACGGATTGGCTGAATAGGTTGTAGTCAGAACACTAATATAATATCCACAATAAGCCCAGAAGGCTGAGGAGGTGCCGGCGAAGGACGCCTCTTATTAAAAAAAACTAAGCAATTGAGATGTGGTCTCAACAGTCACACCCAGGTTTATACCAAGATGTTCTTGAAAGAATAGTTGGACGTGTTTGTCGGTCGAGGAACTATTACCAGACCAGCAGCTCGAAAACTCCATGAATTAATTGGAAGCTTACAGAAAGAGTTGACCAGCACATACCCTTTATTGATGAATATATAAGACTGGGTCATGGGAAAATAATAAGCCGCATGCCTACACAAAATGGAGAACACCAAAGACATTTATATGGAACAGCAGGGACTATGTCATTCCATCTATACCTATGTATTGTTCGAAAACAGAAGAAGGTTGTGAAAGAGCTTTTGTACGTAGCAATCAAAAATTTTCTTGGACTCTTCCCCCGGAATTCGAGTGTATAGACGTGCGAACTATGTGCAATCTGGCAATTCTTGAAATATATCGATCAACTGATCATTCAAACAACACCACTATTTTGCGACTCTCCCAGTTCACTTCAGACGATTAAAACACTTCCAACAAATATTCTGTAGTCGAAGAATTCAGGCTTCAGTAAGTTGGCTCCAAAAACAAGGTAAGACAGTGAAGTTAATGGGGATACCCAATAGAGATTCAAGGCAACGAAATTGTGGACGAAGCCGCCAAACAGGCAGCGAAAAGTGAAGAAATTGAAGACATATATGTAAGATTCCAAGATCAACGCAGTCACAACAGATAATATTACAAAATCGGAAAAGGGAATGGATGAGTCAGTGTGAAACAAATCAACGGAAACAAATCAAAGGCAATCTCTATGCAACACCTGTCGAACCCCATCAACAGTACAGCATCTTCTGATGTGAAAAAAAGTGGGAGTAATTTGAATTTAAGTTGGTATATCTGTTGCCTGGTGATTGGACTGCTTTTTTGATAAAACTGACAACTACATTTGGCAGTTTGTGCTTATTTATATGAATATATAAATCAGTTCCATCTTCATAATCACTTTTTAGCGTTTGTTGTATCTTAAATCAAGTTTTACATACATCCACAGTACAATATCATGGCATTTCTCGGAATCAAAATTGTTCACTTTTACTTTGTGCTTCAACTACCACTATTTTCAACAAAAGTGTGCCAGAATGTCCGCTACCTGCTATGCTACGAATATTTCTTTGATCATTAACGACATTTGGTTGCTAAAGAGAACTGTCCGGCTAAGGCGTCGCATTTTCCACTGAGGGAGTAGAGCTTTCGGAGATAAAACAGCAACAGAGATTCGTATCGGGTACATTGAAAATAATATGTTTACAAGTCTTTACAAATGAATTTCAAATCAGCACCCAATAAATTATATATATAATTTGAAGACATAGACTAAGGAATAATTGTGAATATAGTGAAATTCGTTCGCTCCATCTACAAAAGAAAATAATAGGTATGTTTATTAATTATTTTCAATTCAACTACTAATATAATATTAAATTTAATTTTCATTATATTTTAGTTGAAAGTGTGGGATGAAGTAAGCGCTACGATTCTGAAAAATGTAAATAATATAATTACATGCTATCGAGTTCTATCAAAGGTAATTGCTCTTATAAATATTAATAGTAGCACAATTAAAAGAACGAAAACGATGGTACTGTGATAGTCAATACATTAAACCGTTATTCCCTTCGTCCAATTGAGCTAATTATTATTTATCTCAATAATCACACTGGATAAGTCAATAAATAATTAAAAAAGCGGAGGGACGCTAATAAAACCGAATGCGTTGATCGAATGCAGAACATTATTTAATCTGAGGAACGATATATTATACAGGGTGAGGCACTATGAACGAACTATTCTCTGGCGTCTTAACGGCAAATAAAATTAGAAAAAATAAGACGTGGAATTAAGTCGATTACTTAGGACTATAATTTAAAAATATTTTGGAATATACAGGGTGCTCCAAAATAGAGTGCCGTATCAAAAATAGGTTCCTTTAAATGTAACACCCTATATTTTATCACATTTTTAAATTGTAATATTGAAAATAATGTAAGTTAATTAACATTTCCCTATACCTATCTAGTTCAGTTTCCAGGATAAATCGATTTCACATAATTTGTAGACCCTCCGAAAAAATACAATAACTTCAACATAAACACGAATAACCATATTTGCTTTACACTATCTCACTAGAAGCTTTTAACATTCAGTTTCAAATATTTACTGGTATGCTATCATATACAGGGTGTTTTTAATATGACAGTACAACACTAACCATTTAATACATAAATTTCTGGCTTAATTTAAATGGAACACCCTGTTTCTGTTGGGTCTGTTAAACGTGGGAACTTATTACCTTTCAGTTGGTATTAGGGTTGCCTATATCTAACTCTGATAGTTCTCGAGAAATTTTAAATTTGTTTTTTGATATTCAATTAATTGCTGACATCTAATCACCTATGACATGATACTCCGATGGAAAGTTTTTAAGAATTTTAAATTTGTTATTTTGACAGTAAGTGCTTTGTTGTATGATTTTTTTATTATTGATAAATTAATGGTCTCTTAAATCAGAATTTTATTAAGAGTAAGTACACTATTTTTGAGCATACAGAGACAATAGGCTTTAAAATTATAAAAAAATAACTAAGTATGAAAAATTCAAAGAAGGTGTTCAAAGTGACGCCCATCTTGTTGGATACAAATTTGAACCCTTCTTTTTTTTAAAGTTATTGTTCACTTTCTTTAACATTTCTGGTGTTACTGTTTGAAACGCTCTCCTTATCATATCCTTCATGTTCTCAGGAGTGGTTGGCTCTGTATTGAGGAAAAATATTGTTCAGGTAACGCCGGACAATTACACTATAATCAACAGACGCACCATCCAACTGCAGCCACATTTTTTGTCCTGTAGCTAGTGGAACGTCATCTAAAAGTTCGGGTAGTTTGTTACGTAAAAATTCACGGAATTTTCTTCCAGTTAGCAGTTTTTTTACTGATCTTATTGCAAAGTTAATGATTGAGTACCCTTAATAAAATTCTGATTTAAGAGACCTTTAATTTATCAATATAAATCATACAACAAAGCACTTACTGTCAAAATAACAAATTTTGAATTTTTAAAAACTTTGCATCGGCGTATCATGTCATAGGTAACTAGATGTCAGCAAATAAATGAATATTATAAAACAAATTTAAAATTACTCGAGAACTATCAGAGTTAGATATAGGCAACCCTAATACCAACTGAAAGGTAATAAATTACCACGTTTAACAGACCCAACCGATACAGGGTGTTTAAAAACACTCTGTATATGATAGCATACCAGTAAATATTGGAAACAGAGTGTTGAAAGCTTCTAGTGAGATGGAGTGAAGCAAATGTGGTTATTCGTTTTCATTTTGAAGTTATTGTATTTTTTCGGAGAGTCCACAAATTATGTAAAATCGATTTATCCTGGAAACTGAACTAGATAGGTATAGGGAAATGTTAATGAACTTACATTATTTTTAATAGTACAATTTAAAAATGTGATAGAATACAGGGTGTTCCATTTAAAGGAAACTATTTTTGATACGGCACGCTTTTTTGGAGCACCCTGTATCCTCCAAAATATTTTTAAATTATAGTCCTAAGTAATCTACTCAATTCTACGTCTTATTTTTTCTATAATTATATTGGCCGTTAAGACGCCAGAGAACAGTTCGTCCATAGTGCCCCACGCTGTATCTTCTACCAAAAACAAATTATATCAACTTTAGATGGTATAAAAAAGTAGTTAATTGAAGAAGAAACAGGGCATTTTTTCCCTATTCTCTGCAACCTCTTTTGTTCAAGTATTATCCACTCCGCTATTTTTTTTCCAATTTATTGCAATCAGTTATTATTTAAAAATTGTATCTTTGATACCTCTTACTGTATTGCAGATACCCTATACATATAGTACAAAATGTTTTTCAAATGTGACCACTATTATAGTATTTTTTTTTCAATTGAAACCTTTTTGGATAACATCTGCCAATTAGATGAAATACATCGAAGAGCATACGGTGAGCCATACTGTATGTTTCAACAGTTTAACTTGTGTTCAAAAAACTTGGTGACGTTCACTATACAATGAGGGATTTATAAACTTTTATTAATAAATCTCTTAAGCTAGATGCCGAGTTTTCGAAATGTTGTGAAATGTTCTATATAAGAAAGATTTTATCACAAACAAAACCTCAATTTTACTCAGCACTTGTTACTGGTGGAATCTCAAAGAAAGTGGGCTAAGGAAATTTTAACCCATCATATTATTATCTTTATGTATACGAGCAATCACCTCCTGAAATTTTTGCACGAACTATATAATATATTCCATCGTTACGTAAGCTGACATTGCAACCTTAAATTCACAAGAGAGTAGAAAATAACTGATTGAATTCACCTGAAAATTTTTTTTGACAGCTCCAATAACCAATAAAATTTCATTATTTTTCATCATATGAACAATTTCACCCAATTATGTCAACATTACACTGATAACAGACCATGGACTGTTTTCACGTTGCTATGGACACATACCTATTGATTTATTTCGATTTTGAAGTTTCAAATATTCAATATTTGGAAATGTCACGATTTGGTGTTTAGTCTATAATTGGTAAAAAATTTTCTATCCGAATAACCCTCGGACATTGATAAATGCTCAAAAATTTTATGACAACTTTCTCAAGCTTGTTGCTTGTAGGCAACAAGCTTCCGAAATCTGTCATAAAATTTTTTCGAACAATTATCAATGTCCTTGGGTTATTACTACTGATAACAGAGTTTTGTTGTACTTGCCGTAATAGATATTATGCGAACTTAAAGTTGTCGAGTTCGACTGTAATTCGATACGATACCGTCATAGTCCGCAACATAACTTAAAGGGGATACACGATTAGATAGCTGCATTAAAAGTATTACGTCCACTATACAACCTGTATTTTATTATTAAGCATTGAAGTATTCAGTTCTTTTTTAAAAGTAAAATCTTTTCATACGACCCTTGTATCTATGTCCAAATATTTTTTATTTACATTTTAAAAGATACCTTGAGGCGAGACATTATACAAATGTGTTTATTTAACATTAAAGTAGTATTATATTATAATTTGAGTTACTGACATTCAATAACGAACAGATAATTATTTCGAGAGTCTTGGTTTACGTTCCGACCATTCACGAACCAAAAAAAGCCGTCGTGTAAGGTCAATAACAACTGCCTTATGATTATTATTCAGTGGCTAGTTTTACTTGTGCCGCCAACAAACAGGTAGAAATACCGAATTGTATTAAAAGTGAACAGGAGGTGTGTAAAAGTCTACAACCAATCAAAAAAGAGAATAAGACGTGAGGCGTGACATACCGTATAAGTCATAATCGGTAAATTATTCATACGGCATATATATGAGTTGTAATCTATCTATCAACGCGCCTTAGTACTGGTGATTATAAAATTATTTGTGAAGAGATTTCGTTGTAAATTGGTATTAGAGGTATTAGATTTAAATGTGTGGTGCACAGTAGGTGAAAATTGATTGATAATATTCTGGACTGATGGTTTTTCTCATTTATCTTTCAGATTATAGAACCCAACTTTATATACACAGACGACTGAAAAACCAAAGGTTGTGGAGTCTACTCCAGATCACTAATCCTGAGAATCCTTGATCGCCATCAAGATTTAGCTATCGTCTCGGTAGATAACAAGATCATTTTGAGGTGGGTTAATGGGCACGACAGGAGTCAAGGTAACCGCATTGCAGATTCGTTAGCCAGCGACCCAGTTCCTTTTTTTTTCTCAGGAGCCGTCCTTTCGCCGGTACCACCTCAGCCTCCTGGGCTTATTGTGGATACTCCTAGTGTTCTGACTACAACCTATTCAGCCATTCCGTTCCCTGTATTAGCTCATACAGGTTCTTTGCTGGTTGGTTGTAGAAGTCTTCTGAAGTCATTTGGGGTCTACCATACAGTTTCTGCCTTCTGTGGTCCAGCGACTCACAGTTGCATAGTATATGCAGAGCTGTTTCGGTATCCTAACTGCATCTTCTGCATGTAAGGTCTCCGTTGTACAGCCCTATTTTGTTTAAGGGGCTCCTTTGTGGGAAAATCTCCCGTAAGTAGCCCCGTTATGGTGCGTAGTTTGTTCTTGCTCATTGAGATCGCCACTTTTTCTGATGGTTCTTTTATGAATTTCTTCCCATGTATTTGCCTGGTCGTATTATTCCAGTGTTTATCGTGTTGTTCTTTCAACCACCCTTTTAACCATGACCTCGTTAAGCATCTGGGGATGCCCACAGCAGGTTCGGTTCCGTTCATCAGAGTTGACGATCCTACTCTTGCGAGTTCGTCAGCTTTTTCATTGCCTGCGATTCCAATGTTACACTTCCACTTCCAGTGTTACACTGTTCCGAGTCGCCAGACTTCTAAGTTCTTCGCCGCATTCCCATACTAGCCGAGATGTCACCCTATAGCTCTGAAGTGCTTTAAGGGCGGCTTGACTGTCACTTGACTGACCCAGTTACACCTACGGCCTGACGAATTCGGCAATTGTGGAACTAGCCATGCTCAATTCCTGAATAGATGGGATGAAATCAAGAGATACAGTTATGTCAGGATCACTTGGACGACCCTCGGAAGCTGCCGATGACTAGAGAATACCTACGGGAAAATGTAGGCTTTCTGACTAATGGCCACTGTCAATTTAGGAAGTTTCCATATGATAGGGCTAGTGGACACCTCTATGCAGGATGTGTGAACAGGAAGACGAAATGTCCTATGCGAGTGTCCAGAGATATCGTCAATAAGCGAATGTGTGTTCGGTGAGTTTTGGCCTACACCTGCTAATATAAAGAGAATGTCTACTAGTGACCTGTCCACCTTCCTGGAACGGACAGAATGGACGATGACCTAGGAGGACGTACAATGGATCATATGACGTGGTTCAAGTGCTGAGGGCCCAAACTCTCCCTCCCTATACTCTACGAATACATATATTGAAAACCTAACTTTCTTGAACAAATAAAAAGTCCTGGGCTTGAAATCTAATTTGAAGTGCATTTTAGATCGTTTGTCAGGAAATGAAACAATTCTCTCGCAAATGCATCATTTTTATTGAAAAATAAATAGAAGCTTTTAGTACAAAAATGGTCCTAATTCACGTAACAAGTTCTGGAAGTGATATTGTAAGGGCTGAGAATAAACTTGAATTCCAGAAGATACAGTCAACGCATCTCTATTTTCAATACAGGTGCCAACAAGAAATGGAATAACTTCTCCCAGAATTGGTTCCAAAGGATGCAAAAATGCATTTCCTTTCACGTAGGGTATTTTCAAAAACAATAGTGCAAAGCAAAGCAGAAATGATCTGCTTTCACGAGCTCTATAATATGCAAAATGGATAAATAAATAAATTATTTCGCTCAGTTTATTTCGCAGGAACGATTTTTGAGCAATTTTTCACTTACTCATGTTACCTGTATAGGTATCTTAACTAAATTCCAGATAAATGCTATCATGTACCATATTTGCACACCCATAAATTCAATGGGCGTGGTAATTGCTGAAATCCAGTCACAAAACAATGAAATCAATCAACTTTGAGCACCTATAATTTTCTAATTGGGTATTTAAGAAAAAAACAACGTATTAATTACATTTGTACCTTCCGGCTATAGTTATGGTTCGAGAATATCCGAAAACAACTTCACAAATTAGTGAATGACATAACAATTACAAAGTTAATCTTTTTGTTTGGTTTGTTTTTTGAAATATACAGTCACCTGCTACCTGCTACAGCACAGGTAAGTTTCAATTACTCAAAGTTTCAATAGAGTAAGAAATATATTTAAAAACGTTTGGTTATTTGTGGTCCGGGAAATTGGAAGTCCAGACATTAAATTTACCCGAGATGAGTCAAGAACATATCGACCCCTAATAATTTAAATTCAACTCAAAATTATGCGTTTTCTATCTTTTTTGTTCTGCTCTCACGAAAAAATTGTTAACATCAAAATTATGGAAAATATTATGCACTACAACATGATAAAAGTCGTTTCAAAAATTGTTTTTTTTTTCAAAAAATTGTTTAACAATTTTAAATATTGTTTACTTAAGCAGTAAGTGAGGAGAATGAGGAAATCAAGGTAATAATTAAGGGAAATATAGAGAAAATGCTCTTTTCTCCACATTTTATTATATGTAATATATATTATTATTATATTTTCACCAAGCAGGAATAAAAGTAGAAGAAAACTGTGAATTGCAATGGAACGAATAACTTTTTGTTATGTAAATTCCGCGAATAAATGAATTGATTTATATAAAGCGATATTACTTTTTCAAATCTTTTTATAGTCCGTTGCAGAATAAGATGACAATTTATGATCATCACTATCTTGTCCTGTGGTAATAATATTAGATTCTATAAATAAATGTCTGCATCCCACAACATATTCTCTTCCTTCTGTAGATACTTTGAACATTTAATAGTTGTTACACCTAGTTTGACTTGTTCTACTTATATCTGAGCATTGCTTGATTTGAATGCTGTAATATTTACATTAGTAAACATAAGAATATAGTTTTCTATATCTCTATAGTCGCCTGGTTCAATTAAAAAAATATTTTGTACTCAGGAAGGGAGGCGGGGGAGGTCGTTGCTTTGCTTATTTTTGAAGACATGCGAGATGGGGGGCGGTCTAGATGGTGATTACGTCAGCACTACCTTTTCACACATACAGGATGTACCAATCTTACGATAAACTTCGGTATATGGGTTATTTTGAGATATATCAAAAAATGTTATCAACAAAAATAGTAGATGTTTTGAAGGTCCATATTTTGAAATTATATCGAACTATACAGAGTGCTGCATAACTGCGTTACAAACCAAACATATGATTTTTCAAATTGGAACTCCTGTATATTATACCGAATTCGGATTGGTTACATTTTTTTGAAGCTTTTGATATAAGGTTTTGCCACGTTATACAGAGTCCTTCAAAAGATATGGACACGTTTATGTGAAAATGCTTGACAAAAATTAAAGTTACATAATCAAAGATTCTATTTTTACTATGAAATGCAGGGTGTTCCGTTTGAAAGAAGAAAGAAAATGACAGGTCCGAGTTTCCGTTCACCCTGTATATAAGAAAGAATATAATTGAAATTTAATAAGATACAGAGATATTGCATCATGTTACGGAACTCTGTTTGGCAAAATACATTTTTTTTCTTTAACGTACAACAAGCTACAGAGCGTTGATTTACCTACGATTTTCACATAAACGTGTCCATATCTTTTGAAGGACTCTGTATAACGTAGCAAAACCTTATATCAAAAGCTTCAAAAAATGGAACCAATCCGAATTCGGTATAATATACAGGGGTTCCCATTCGAAAAATCATGTTTGGTTTGTAACGGAGTTATGCAGCACTCTCTATAGTCCGATATAATTTCAAAATATGGACCTTCAGCACATCTACTATTTTTGTTGATAACATTTTTTGATATCTCTTAATATAACCCATATACCGAAGTTTGTCGTAAGATTGGTACACCCTGTATATTAACATTGTCTATGCTTGAAAACTAAACGCATTTCCGGGGATTCTCATAAATAATGAAAACACTCGCTTAGATCCGAGTAGGGGAATTACAGCGCGCTATCCACTTCTCTCAATTTATTTGACGTGTTCAACGTCTCATAAGACATGTATACCAAAAATTTGAAAAAGAAGTTTGACTTGCTCCTGACATTACTTGAAATTAAAATACTTGTATCTCACTCTGTGTTAAATACCGTGTCAATGAAGTATGTTTGCATAAATATGATGTGCGTTAAGCTCCTCTATCCTAAACCTATCCTATTTCCAGAGTTATATCTACTGTACATCAATGGAAAAATACATTGAAAAAAATGCATGTACCAATTATTACGTAAGTATTGGAGGGAGGGCTTTGATTACTTTCGCTGACAATGCAGAAGGGAGGTAAGTAATTGTAGTAAATTTGCTCACGTAATATTTAAACGGCCCTTCACCAGTATCTTGAGAATAATTCAGATACCTGTACTGGGACTCTGCACAATATATAATTCCACCAGTAGCTTACTGCAGTGGATTCTCGTTATTCCGGTCGAGAGTAGTCGAATTTCTCAATCTGTATACTATCGATAGCTCTTTTTTAATTCCTGACTTAATACCTACTATTCGTTTGAAACATATAAGTTTTTATTGAGAGGTTATCGACATGAGACGTGTGAATACAGTCAATAGTAGAATTCTGTAGGGTGCAGAGATCCACACTCTTGCCTCTTCTACCAATAGGTGCTTAATATCAAAAGCTGATCAAGGATGACTTAAGACTATGGAAGAGGAGGAAACAGCCTCGCACATTAACTTCGAATCTGAAATACTGACTCACTGGAGATACAAACTACTGGGACTAGAGCGTCAAAGGGGTTATTTCTCCAAGAAGGATCTACTGAAAATATTGTTGAGCTGCATAAAGACGGTTACCCAATAATCCTCAGCAAACTAAAGTAAGTACAATGATGGTGTAGTATAACTAGCGCCATCTATCCGAAACCTTCATTCGCATTAGTTTGCCTTGGAAATTTTCAAATTCACACAGAAAAACGGTGCTTCTAATACCGTCCCGTAATTGCTACCATAGATCAGAAAATACTTATAGAAGGGAAACTGACCCGTGGCGCCCTCTATTTGTACGGCTGAAGCCACCTTGAGAGTCCCATCGGTACCTTAACACATACGATGGTTGTGAACTTCGCTAACTGCCGAAAAAGAAGATTCCTGTAATTTTACAGTTTTTGGCGGCAATTTCAAAATTATTGTAATTTTCATTACTTTTTTGATATTTCATTTAAAGTTACTCAACATTAGATTGATATTACAATAATAACAATCAAATAGTCAAGTAAAATCAAATGAAGTGTCAAAAAATGGACCATAATGCCTGAAGTGAGAAAAATAAAGCAATAATCATCAAGCTTTATATATTTTATTGAATAAAGCAAGTACCTATACAATATATGGAACGTTTTTTTACCTATTTCAATGACAATCAACAACAATGCTGGGAAGTTCAAAGCTGTATGGAAGAATAACTACTTCTGTCACTTTTCATTTAATAAAACGTGTTTTTTATAAAGATAGAGCTTACCGGGTGCACCTCACATTACAGTCTTTCACAATACATATTCTCGACATTTTCTCTTGAAATAAAAGTCCCACTATAAACAATAAAAACCAACTACGAATACTCAACACACCCACAAATAACCAAAATAGTTTTAAAAAACGAAAACCGGACAAACTCACGATACACGTTGTAAAACGTTGATCTGCAGTTGTCAGGCAGTTGTCAGGTTAGGATCATAGATAACACGTTAGGATGTCAGCGCTGATATAATATGTGGAAGAATCTGCAACTACCACTAACGGCGTTACAGTTCTCACTAAATTATGAATTTTAGTACTGACGGGACTCTCTATGTGGCAGCACCCTAGCGCCTTCAGAGATCCACTACCCTGATTGCTACAACCAAGAGAACAAAATGCCTGAAGGTTACGGCGCCGAGACTGATGGTACCGTACTAGTCACTAAAATTGAATTAATTCGGAAAATAACAAGATTGTCTGCTGAAAAATTAGATTTGTTTTTGTGAACATCCATGTCCTAATGTTAATTAAGGGTGTTTTTAATTTTGTAAACCTATGTATATACGTAGCCGATTGATTATTAATTCCTATTCAGAATAAAATATCTCGCCAAGAACTATTGATTAGGAGAAAATTAAGACAAATTGCTTTTATATTTCTAAGCGTCTTTAATGCAATAATAAATAATGAGTTATCTTAAAATACCATAGGACATCACAGATATGCCGGCGATAAGTGTATAATTTATTGCAGGAAGCTGGAGAACTGCAAGTCAGTCAAGCATTTGGAAAATTAAATGAAATTAATCTTATAGGAAAACCGTATCTGGAAGAATAATGAGAATATTATGGTTACCATATTAATTAAATTTTGAAGCTCTGCTATTTTTGAAACAGCGTGAAAAATTCAATTGTTTCAACCTTTACGATTCGTTATCAATAAATTTCATTTGATTTCATTGAACTATGAAAAGATTTCACGTGGTGAGGGTTGTACCTTTCTGAACCTAATGTCTATTTTTCAACCCAGAAAATTATTTCGAAGCGTAAAATCCATACTAGAAAGCGATCTACCCTGTTACAAAAAGCTGTCAAGAAAATGTTGCTCGTCTACATTCTATCATCCCTTCTCTCCGCTTTCTCACAATTAAATCACGTGAGATCACGATACATCTTATCAATTTTTGAGGCTCATTGGTTAACTCCTCCCAAATCTCTACTTTTCTAAACATGCCGTTTACTTGACA
>CAJUYG010004197.1:734-17574 GCA_910591675.1 Galerucella calmariensis
TTAATGACATCCAGAATTCGTACTTATATGTAAATATAAGCGTTTTCCATTATTTACTTTTGGTTGCTAGTAGCAGCTCGTAGTGACTGAATTCCGTTCGTTTATTACCGGGCGTGACGCCTAGTACATACCGAAAAGTATGAGCTTCAAGCCACGGACATTAAATATTTGACGTTTGTCCGGTTTGACGTTTATTTAAAGGTTAAGATTGTGCCGATGTGCCGATTACGATTTAAACCTTACTAAAAATATCTAAATATGCGAAATTTTATTATCAAAAACATTATAATTGAAAACTGTTCTAACAACACAGGAAATTCATTGGCATTGGGACATGTCAGGTGGTTTTGAGGATCCTAAAAAATCGTGTTCGATTTACTCAAAAGTCGTGACGACTGAGACGTCACGCATAAGTGCTTGAAGCCCAAATAAACGGAAGCAACATATATATGAGTAAACTGAAATGTAAATAAACTTTATAGATGTATAAATAAAATCTTAATATGAGGTCCGATATATCACAGACAATTTGCCCTGATTCTATAATAAAGTGGTTAAAAGAGTGATTCGTTTAATAACGTGGTTAGGGATAAAATTTTAATCACTCGTCTAGTCACGCCATACATGTTTCGGATTCTATAAAACCAAAATCAACCACGGTTATTAAACTTCGTACGCTCAATCACCGTGATTGAAGTAGTTTGAATGTATCATGCGAAGTTAGCCGATTCTGGCGTTTTTGGCAAAACTTGCGCCGATATGCATGAACGTCAAATTGCAAATTCGATGGGGTTATGTTATGCGGCCGTTATGCGGGCACATGTTCTCAGACTCCTTAGCTATTAGGTAATTATTTTCAACAGTGAACACTGGTTAGTTTGTGAAATGTTTATTAATGTTATTTTTTTGTTTGCTTTCTATTTAACAATTTGTTGTGGTCTCAATCAATATTCACAACACAATTATCAACAGTAACTCAAAAATGGCGTGCGATCAGTCTTTTCCTTGTGTTTTCAATAATTCATTTCATTCCAAAAAACATTTCAAATAGCTTACTAACGACGATGGGGAGTCTTTGTTTCGTAGGTCGCTGTCGTCATCATCATCATCTTCGTAGTCCGCATCATATACTTTTCACTCACTATAATCACTTTGACAATGAAAAGCAAAAGTGATTAAAGCACAACCACCAGAGAAACCTGGTGGTTAAGACTAACCACATTTTAGAGGTTAGAATGGTTAAAAAATTTAACACTTTGGTGTTATAGATTCCAAAATCCGATAAAGTGGTTACCTTAATCACTGTCCTTGCTTCTTACCACTCAGCTGAGTAGTTAAGTTAACCACTCCCCTATAGAATCAGGCTGAATATCACCATATTCTGTCACGGCTTGTATGCCGTCAGTATTACAGTTTTTGTCAACCTGCCTAGCAATGTTTTCAACATTGGTCAGGACGCTTTCCATGAATACATCATCCACATACCCTCTAGTTTCTCCCTTCTCTCCTATCAGGCTTTCCCAGACCGACATTTTTCTCCCATGTTTTTTTATTTGCTGCTGCGTGTTGTTTTCGCGAGACCTCTGTAGTGCCTTTTTAAATTCAGGACATTTTAAGGTGCCAGCCCTATGCCCTTTCACTGTGCAAAGAGGACAAGCTTCTTCCCTACATTCTTTGGCCTCGTGATTAGCCTCCCCACATTTGTATCAGCATGCTGACCTGTCCGGGCCATTGTAGTTCCTGGCGTCGTGTTCATTTGACCAGCATCTACCGCATCTGGCCACCCTTGACCAGGTCAGCTTGACCGATGTTCTGTTTCAGCGTACCTTTGAATTGCTCTCGCTATAGTTGTGTGATACGGTACCAGCCTTCCAGCTATGCGGTTGTAACTCCACCCTTGTGTAACGTAGCTGCCTCAACAAATTCCTCACGAGTTGAATTCCTTGTTTGGTGTTCCATTATTCACTAATTATTGCTGGAGTGTCAACAAAAAACTAATGATACAGTTGTCAGTTTATGACGTGCAATCTTCTATAGCCTCCTAGTTATTTAAGTTGTCCAATAAATGCATTTCATGTGAATAAAAGGTGCAGTTGTTCATGAAGTAACAAAGATAAACAAATGATAAAAAAAAGAAAATGTAGAACAAACATAAGGCTTTAAATTGGCTAATTGTAATAACTTGCAATAGCTTGTATAGCCAACAGGACATTTTGAAGTTTCGAAGAAAATAAACATAACAGTTTTATCGTACACACAACTACATTTTTCGAACGTAATTTCATTTAATAATAATCATGTAGTTAATCATTAAAATGTGATTATCTCTAAAACCGTTAAGATTTGAGGATACTAACAGATATACCTTTTTTTGTTGTAATGTGGCTTCAATTATTTTTTACAAAAGTATCGTTAATTTAAAAGGCAAAAAAGTTTTGCGTACATTTAGGCCTCATACGTGGCCTATGTGGCGCCCTCTACAAAATACACCGAAATAGGTGCAAAATTATGATTTTTCATATCCAAAAGCCCCCAACCTCAAATTTTTGTGCATATACAATTTCATGTTCAACACTCTGTATCTCTCTTAATATCAACCTTTTGTTGAGACAAGTTGATTTAAATCGCAATATTTTGAAGTGAAGATAGTACTGTACTACTACTACTAAATGTGCAGGCGATCCTTGTCCTGGACATCTCAAGCAAAGGTTCCGGCACTAAGGCCACTGGCGGGCCCATTGTGCTATTCCTGCTACCTAGACATCCATGAAGCCGAGCCCTTCAATAAAGGCCACAACCTTTTTCAATAGATGCCTGCTTGTGTCTCCAGGGGCCATAACAGGGAATCCGAAGATTCGCCTGCGTAGTTCAGCCCAGTGTGGACACTCTAAGAGAACATGGACTGACGTTTCGTCAGTCATGCCGCCACCACTACTTAGGGAACTTTCCTCTACTCCTAAGTTGTGGAGGTGTTTCCTCATACAGCAGTGCCCTGTTAGGAGTCCTGCTATCTTCCTTAGCCTACTCCTTGGTAGTTCAGTAGCTGCCCTGGCGTGTTCATCAGTCCATCCCTTCAGTAGAAGTTTGGATTGTCTAGGACCCTGCAGAGCATTCCAATGAGCGAGGTGCTGATTCCTCAGCCACTTCTTCGTCTCCTTGCGTATTTTTTGTTTTGTTAGGCCCAGGCCGCAGAAAGGAGCTACCGCCCCTTCCGCAGCCAGTGCATCCGCCATCTCGTTGCCTACAAAACCAGAGTGGGCTGGAATCAATTCTAGCCGCACCACGTTCCGCCTTGCAAGATTATCAAGTCGTTCTCGACATTCGTTAGCAAGTCCTGAGTTGCTGGTATACCCACTCAGGGCTTTAAAATTAAATGCTGCCTGACTGTCGGAGTATATGGTTAAGCGTCGATCCACATAACCTCTGTCTCGGTTTATCTGCGCACCGTCCAAGATAGCATATATCTCGGCCTGATATGCAGATACACCATCACCCAATGGTACACAAACTTGTGTTCTTGGGTTCCTGGAGTAAATTCCAGCCCCTGCTCTATCACCGGAGCATGAGCCATCTGTGTCCCATTAGGCTGTGTATTCCTCTCTTTTTCCCAGGACTCTCTATCCCGGATCATGGCCCTGTAAGGGGTAGCGAAGTAGTACTTACGCAGGCATTCATCAGCCGCTCGAGCCAAAACTGGAATATCTTCCCGGAGCCGGAGCTTCTTGACGTGCCTGCACTCTTCCCCTCTTCGCAAGTATCCCAGCCGTTTCAAGCGCAGGAAAGCCCTCCCCGCCTCAGCCTCGATCACATGGTGGAGAGGCCGAAGACCAAGGATCACTACCATCGCAACAGTTGGTGTAGTTCTCATGCAGCCCGTTGCCCCCAAACTGACCACCCTTTGAAGGCTTGTTGCCAGTTGCGATGACCAAGGTTACCTTCGGCCACCAGACCAGAGCCGCATATGTGAGCATAGGCAGCATAATCACTCTATGGAACCATATGATCGTTTTACAGACCCAATACGTGTTTGTCACCTTGCTTAGGCGACTATCAAGATGAGCCTTCCATGTCAGTTCAACCACCGGCAGTGGTACTTCATCAAGATTTAGACCCTCAGGTCTTATAACGACGGCATACCCAATCGTTAAAAAGCCCTCACCGTTTAAAAGGGTTATTAGCTCGGCAATGACTACTATGACTAGGTTCCACAATGTGGGCGAGAGAACACCCCCTTGCGGACATCCTCTAGCGACGATTACTTTTGCCACATGGTCTTTCCATGTGGCCTCTACTGTACGGTTGCACAACATGTCCCCAAGCCAATGAGTGATCATTGGCTCTATTCCATGATTTGCCGCAGCCCTACACATAGATCCTACAGGAGTGCTATCAAACGCCCCTTGTATATCGAAGAATGCTCCCAGGGCGATCATGCCATTTTCCAGCGCCTTCTCCACCTGGATACCAGTTGGTGTAATGCACTTTCAGTTGACTTGCCACACCTAAAAGCATGTTGGTTGTTGTGCAAAGGATACCTAAGCCCAACCTTTTCCTTTATGTACCGATCAGCCACCCTCTCCAGTGTTTTCAGCACAAAATATGTTAGGCTAATGGGTCTAAAGGATTTAGCCACCGTGTATGTGGTACGACCCGGCTTGGGTATGTAGACGACACTCATCTGCCTCCACTGTTCAGTGACAAACCTGCGTGCCAAACAGGCCCGAAAGATATGCACCAGAATTGTGCCAACGGCCTCCCAGCCTTGTTGAAGCAAAGCCGGAAGATTTGGTCTTTCCCCGGAGACTTGTATGGTCTGAATGACCGTATCGCCCAAGTAGTCCGCTCATATGTGACTATTTCTTTTGCTAGAAGATAGTCCTCTTTACATGGTCTCTGTATACCCACATATCCCATGTCAGAACACTCCCGCTCGATTCCCTCACAACCGGGGAAGTGTGTCTCTAGTAGATGCTGCAAGGTATCCACCGGGGTTTCGGTGCGACTTCCATGCAGCCTAGAGCGCTGTCTGGTGATTTCGTTAAGATCCGGCGCAGCCTTGACATTTGAGGTACCGAGACGATATCCTCACAGAGGGCCCGCCAGGCATCTCTCCGAGCCAACCTGACCGCACTCTTGTACTCATTTCGTTTCTGGCGGTATTGCTCCCAATCCAGATCCGACTTCGTCTTCCTAGACCTATTAAATATGCGCCGGGTATGTTCCCGTAGCGAGTCCAGAGACTTGTTCCACCATTTGTGGCCCTTACCCTCCTTCCTCGTTTTTTCGGCGCAGTTTTCTTCACAAGACGAGACAATAATCGAGCCCAGCTCCGCTATGGCCCAATCGATCTCATCATTATTGCTAAAGTTCCTAGGGAAACCACCAAGCCTCTTTGCGAGATCCTGTTTATACCGTTCCAAATTGGTAGTCTTGGGGTCCCTATACTTAATTGATTGTTTTTCAACAGCAACCCTGCAACTGAAACAAATGTAACTGTGATCCGACAATGAGGGATCATCATTAACATGCCAGTCCCTTACCATACTTACAACGGTACTTGACGCAAGCGTCACATCCAGCCCGAATCCTATTTCGGAATGTTGGTTTCGTCCCTCGGTTGAGTAGTTGAGTCAGTGGTACCTAGATAGTCAAGCAAAGCCCCTCCCCTGCTATTGACGCCTGTGCTGTCCCACATAGTGTGGTGCGCATTGGCATCGCAGCCAATAAGAAGAGGCAGTTTCCTGACCATGCAGTATTCCACCGCCTTGCGGAACTCCTCAGTAGGAGGTAGTTCTGATGAATCATAGGGCAGGTAAGCAGAGCATACCACTAAACTATGCCTCGTACTATTCCTGCCCAGGAAGTCCGCTCTCACCGCTACTAGGTCCCTGAAACAAAGTTCCTTTATTAGTATTGCACTTATACTTGCGTGCGTAGAAATGCACGCTCTAGGATTAGGTTCACCCACTGCATAGAATAAGCTACGCCCGGGTGTGCCTAAGCCTCGCACATCACCTTTATACTTTGCCATCCTCTGCGCGAATATTCCTGCAGCGGCACGGCAATGCTGCAAGTTAATCTGGGTAAATTTTAAGGCCCCTTCAACAGACATTGAAACATTGAATATCTATAGAGGTACCTCCTTACCCATTAATAATTTACTCCGGAGTCTCCGTAGTTCCCGGGAAGATAATTCTAACCTTCCCGAGCCCATACCGGATTTCCCCCTTCGTATGGTTGAGTGCCCCCACCGATCGAGGATCGAGCCCCAATACAATGTTCTGCCTCAAAGAGGCTGCATCCCATCGGGAGGCCCGAATCACCCACCCTTCAGTCCTCAGGGTCGGATTACCAATCCGGATCCTCCTGAGTGCCTCTTGGGGACGAGACTCGATCGGCGCTGGCACCCAAACCATTGCCTTCTTAAGGTGTTCGAGGGCCGACTGCTCAATGATTTTGAGCGCCAGTCCCTCGTTCTTAATTTTACCTGCAGCCTGTACTTCTATATGTACAATTACTTAAGGACCGCCCTGTATAACATGAAATTTGCAGTAACTTTTGTCTAGTGTAGTTTCTCAATATGTTACTTGAAATATTTTTTTGAATCAAATAAAATGGGACACTCTACATTAATGGTTTTTGAGAATATAAACTTATCAAATTTTATTGTGATTACACACACGCCAATTTTGGTGTCCCATTAAAAAAGCATATTTTTGTAATTAGATACGTCTTTTTAGAATATTCTATCTAATAGTACTTAGTAGTAGGTGCTAATGCATAGTTTAAAAAGTCGTCTAAAACTATTTCCGTGTGCAGCTCTTTTTAAAAATGTTTTGATATATTGATATATTTATGTAGTGCGTATCCCTTCCTTAGTCGAATGTATCCGGTAATATATAAATCAGGACGGGGGTATGGTAGAGGGAGCAAAATCTGAGTTTTAGTAATTACTGTAAATATGAAAAAGATAATTTATCAAAGTAAGCTATGAAAATGACAACTAATTTTTTTGATAACTAACGTTTTTCAGATAAAGTAATTAAAATGGTTTACAGAGAGGTGAAAGATTTTATAAAAATAATATTCAAGTGCTTAAAGCAAGGATTCAACTTTAAATTAACAAACTAAATGAAAATAGTGAGGTCATCTCCAATGTTATTATAAATAATATAATAGAGTAAGATCCCAAAGCGATAAGACATAACTTATTTTCAAATAGATGAAATGTTAGGTTCTCAGTAGCATCCCGTGTGCTTTGAACACCTGTGTGTTTTTGGAGCTATCCTGAGGGCCTGGGCAGATATCAGCTGAGAAAGATGACTAAAAATTAGAGTTACTTTACTTAAATTTAAATGTCTGTTTTGTAGAATATTCTAGTGTAGTATCATAAGTGTCAGACACTTTCCATGGACCAAAACTTTAGTAAGACGCTTTAAAGCTCCACAAAAAATAAATTAACATTATTTATTGTCACATGTCTGACTTTCAAATATGTTATTAAGGCAACTATTACTAAGTTATATGTGCTCCAACAGATTCAAACTATACTGAAAACTATACGTTTACGGAGCTTTAAACCGTCTGACAAAAGTTTTGGTCCATGGAAAGTGTCTGACACTTATGATACTACACTAGAATATTATTCTACAAAGCATACATAAAAATCAGACATTTAAATTTAAGTGAAGTAACTCTTATTTTTAGTCATCTTTCTCACCTGATATCTGTCCAGGTGCCCTTAGGATAGCTCCACAAACACACAGCTGTTCAAAGCACACGGGATGCTACTGAGAACCTAACATTTCATCTATTTGAAAATAAGATATGTCTTATCGCTCTGGGATCTTGGACTATAAGGTGTTATCAATTATGCATTAACAATAATGGTGGACATTTTGAATATCTTTTATAAGTTATGATATTTATAAATGATCTTGAATAAATCTTTGTTTTCTGTTTTGTATAGGTATTTTTTTATTTATATTTTTTTTTATCCTCTTAATTAACGTCGGTCTATTTCTGCGACTGAGGCTAATCACCAGCGCCGGAGCACTCTACCCCTAACCGGAAATTTTGGCGAACCCACTAGTGTTCCAAACATTGGTAGCGTTCTTTAACGAGCCCAACATCCATGGACTCGGGACCACGGTTTTACGTCTACTCCGAAAGACGGCATATATATGTCGGCGTCAATTAGTGAAATCCGTCATTCTCTGAAATGCCTAGTCATTTCACGTATTGCCGGCAATCAGCGTAATTGTACATTCGGTACACCCTTTGCCTAATAGTTTTAGGCATTCCCTGTAATGTCGAATTTACGTTAGTCAAACGCCGTAATTTTCCGTTTTCAGCCGTAACTCTGTTTGCCAGGTTTAGTCAAACGTTGTAATTGTTGTTAACATCTGTGTAGTGATGTTTTTGTGAAACTGGAATGTTGAAGCATTCAGAATTGTTTTATAAGAAGTTTGGAATATTGCAGAATTTACGGAGGTAAGTAAATTTTTTAGGATTTCAAACATAACCTGAAACTTCTGCAGCCTACAATATCACTTCAAATTCGTACACTGTTGCCACATTCAACACGGTTTTATAATTCATTTGCTTGGTGAAAGAATGATTTTATTGTGTGACTTTTTATTGGTTTTTGAGCATGTAGATTTTAATTATAAAACTGGTATAATATTTTACTTTTTTTCTCTCTTAAGTTGCCACAGAAATTCTGCGGGCTAAACAAAAGCCTGGAAAAAAAACGAGAAGACAGTACCTATCAGCTTTTATCTTTATATTATTTTGTTTCGTTCTTATTTGTTGGTTCTGTGATTTATTTTTTATGGTATGTAGGTATACTTTAGTTAGGCGAATTTAATCCCAGAATCATATTTTATTTTTTGTATTTGTCCAAATCATTCTCCTAATATAATTACATATTGATAATAAATGAGTTTATGTTTAAAATTCAATACTTGATACCTTTTCATGCACTACTGGCAACACTGCCTAATTACAATGATTGACTAAACCCGGCAAACAGAGTAACAGCTGAAAACGGAAAATTACGGCGTTTGACTAACGTAAATCCGACATTACAGGGAATGCCTAAAACTATTAGGCAAAGGGTGTACCGAATGTACAATTACGCTGTTTGCCGGCAATACCTGAAATGACTAGGCTTTTCAGAG
The DNA here is from genome assembly GCA_910591675.1 of Galerucella calmariensis. Lineage (NCBI taxonomy): Eukaryota > Metazoa > Arthropoda > Insecta > Coleoptera > Chrysomelidae > Galerucella > Galerucella calmariensis. The sequence continues at coordinate 9,917 of CAJUYG010004197.1, forward strand.
AATGACGGATTTCACTAATTGACGCCGACATATACATTATACCTCGTGCTCATTGGTATAATGCCTGCGAGCTGTGATATGCTAGTCCGCTGCAGGCTGTACGGGCCCTATACGATGGTTTTCCCTGGCTTGGTCACCCATCCAAGTACTAACCATGTTCGACCTTGCTTGACTGTAATTATCGTATCAAACGCGTTCCACTACAGTGCTGGATCGTATATAAGTATATATTTTGACTTTTTCTTTCTTACTGAGAGCTATTTTAATTACTTTATATGAAAATGTCAATTATCAAACATATCAGTTGTCATTTTCATAGCTTACTTTAATAAATTATGTTTTTCATATTTACAGTAATTACTAAACTAAGATTCACAACATTTCATAACTCAAAAACGGTACAAGTTAGGGATAACATATCATAACATATTATATATTTTTGAAATCAGAAAAAAAAGACCATTCCAAAAATTTGAAAATATACAGGGTGTCTCATTTAAAAAAGAACTATTATTTTTTGTTGTTGGTCTCCTTAAATTTGCAAGCTACTGAACTTTTGATAGAATATTAAGAAAATTCAGCTGTAACCAAACAATTTTAATACGATGCTTTTTTATAATGAATAACCCTGTACACAGGTTACATGATAGAGACCAAAGCGCAATCTGCCGTACAAAGCTAAGCCCCCGTATTTGCAAAACAATAAAAATGGCGTAAAGTAACAATTAAACTTCAGTATATAATATAGCTCCACCTAATGGCTTCAAATTATAGATCCTGTATTACAGTAGAAGAAATGGACGAGTAAATTCATTTTTTTATGTGAAAATGTTCATATTTTATCACTTTCATAAAATGAAAACCCATACGGTGAATATCGTTATGAAAAATGAGGTCTTATACTAGGGACAATACCGGTATTGTGATAATAAGGTAATTGCAGCTATATTAATTGGGATATGTACTAGAGGAAAAGGTAGAAATACCCGGATATTCCTAAGGAAACGACTAATTTTTTACAATCCAATTACAGTAAAGCAGCTATACAGTTTTATTTTAATATTATACAAAATAATACCTAATAATCAAATTAAAATAGAAACATCTCAACATTGTGTTATATTAAAACATTTTTTTAGGTAGTTCCAGCCAAAACTATTCTCTATTTTCTGGTATTATATCACCAGGATTGTTTAGGATGTTTTCCACTTTACTTTTTCCGAACCCGTTAGGTTGTGATTTGGTTAGGTTAGGTTGTGATGGGTCTGGAATGTCAAAACTATTTTTTCATACAAAAAATCGAGTTTTCTCCAATTATCATTATTATTTCTTCCAAAATATAACTCATACTCATTACGTTTAATTAATTTTTCAGTTATTTAAGAAATGTATGGTTTTGGAGTTTTTTTTTTAACTTTAGCTACAGGAAGAAAATTTTTACACAGTTCTTTAAGTTCTATTCTTTCAACATTGGCCCTTTTTTCTGACTAGATATTATTGGCATACTAAGACAATTAGACAATTACGTATGAACATGCCCGAAATATTGTAGACGCTACGCGTAATACCCGTATTTGAATTTTACTAAAGAAAATCTACGTGTTTATCCCATAGTAAAACAAAAAAACGTGAACTTTTCTTAGCTTTTAAGGTATTTTTGCAAATGCGGGTAAAAAAAAGGATCGTTTTTTAGCGTTTTTGAGCAAAATACGAGTTTATAGCATAGAAAAGATCTAAGTTTTTAATATTTTCATTATACCAGACACAATATCTCACTTTTCGTTTTTTTTGGAACTTTAGTTCTTTACGTCAGGCTATGTTTGAGCGACCGGGGGTCGCGACGCAAAAGATCTGACCGTTACGCGTTACGTTACTCTACGTTATGTTACGTTGCTTCGTTATGTGCCTTGCTTGCGTGCTTGTGCTCTCTCCTTAGTCTCTCTCTCTCGTTAACGAAGCAGCGATTCATATGCTCCGGCTGGGATTCGAACCCGGCCGCCCGCGTGGAAGGCGAGCATTCTACCACTGAACCACCGACGCTATATTAAAATTCTATGCAAAGCTGGTATTCGCAGTGCTGGTGATCTACTTGAATTTGTTCGGACAAATTTTTACTATTATTTCCATAATTTTTTTGCACGATTGATCTTTTTTGTTTATTTACAGCATCAGTTGTCAAAATGACATGAGGATTAAGGGGTCTAGCACATTTACTTTTCGAAATACAGGGTGTTGAAATTTTGAAAACTTGAATGTTTTAATTCGATAACTTTAAAATGGATGGATAAATTAATTTGACATTTGGCAGGTTGTTTTTAAATGTAAAAGGGCATATTTTGATAGAAATAGTAGTTTGTGCAACTAGTGTGGATATGATGGCCATATCGCACGAGAGCTCAATCGTTCAAGTGCGATATGGACAGACCACACGAGTCGAGCAGCATATTTTTTCTACTACCCACTTAAGAGAAAATCTAGAAAATAAAAATTTCTATAAACTGTAATATAACTTCAAATTGAAAATTTAACAATTCAATTTTATGTTTCCACTAACTTTTTTGTGGTAAACGTACAGTTCTTGAATGTCCAATTTGTATAATGCTACGGTTTCCCTTTTTAAATATACGATGCTGTTATAAGTAGATGTTGCTAGTCGGACTCCCTTATGAAGGGCACCGTACCATTATCTATAATAATGAATATTCTGCTAAATATTTCAAACGTCCACCTGTTGTCGTTATTAATATCAAGCAGAATAATTATTTAAAAATAAAATTAACAATAAAAAAACTTCTTCACGGGGAATCGAACCCGGGTTTACAGCGTGAGAGTCTGGTTTGTCTACTACTCGACCACCGAGGAATATGCAAATTGTTTATCTATAACGTCAGATGTATTACATAATTTTTGATTGAAAGGAACTAAAGTTCCTACCGTGTGTCCCGCGACACGTTCTACCTTTTTTTTCAAATACGGGGGTTTAGCTTTGGACGGCAGCAATATACTATAAACAAATATATTTTTCGCCAAAATTTTCAATTTTTATCCTCTAGGTATAACATCAGACCTATACACGTATATACATTCGAAAGAAATATAAGAAAATGCTAAATAATAATAAAAAAATATTTGATTTAATATAATAAGTATGTGCAAAATATATTTCAAAAATAAATAAATTTATTTAATTTGTGCCATTTGTCTTAATATTAATTTAGAATTGTCAAAAAAATATATTGAATGATCTAGCTTTCCAATTAAGATAAGCATAATACAAATTTATTTTCAACAACGCCCAAAATTCTGCCACGGAAATTTTCAACTTATCTAATTTTTTTTCTGTCTTCGTATATCTCAAATTATAGACAGATTTCACACAACACTCAGACATAACTCTGAAAGATACCATTCTCTCTCCGGTTTTTAGAGCATGCTCAATGCCTCTCATAAGGTCATTGGTTTTCAAAATTAACAACATTTGGGGGTTGACATTTTGGAGCACTTCTGAAATTTGCGGAAGAATGCACGTGAAATTTTGTTTAAGAAAATTTTGTTCCTGTTTTGACATGTTCTCCCTAAAAATTAGTTTGGTTCTTTCAAGTTAAAGACATTTTAGTTACCCTGTGTATACTCACTTATCGATTCCCTTTTCAATGCTATCCCATGATCTTCCTGTTACCATGCAAGCAAACAATGCATAAGCATTCCCTTCAATTCCCAAATTTTTACTATGCACTCTCATTCCTTTACGATCTCTATTTAATATACTAAGCCATAAATTTGCATATTCAGTTCGAATTTCTTCTTTTAAATTCTACAAAAAATGTACATTCATATTGAAACAAATCTTTAGGTCAAGGAAGAAAGAATTTTACTTACAGCATACAATCCATGGTCTAACAATACAATATCACACTGTCCCTTTTCTGATTTCTTAACAAGTATGTTACCAGGATGAGGATCACTATGAACAAAGCCATGGATAAAAATCATTTTTGAGTACAATTGCCCCAACTTATCTGAAACTTCACATGGATCAATATGGTTTTCTTTTATATATTTCAAGTCATTTACTTGTCCTCCTTCAACAAAATCCATTGTCAATACTCTACTAGTTGTTAAATCCCATCTGAAATTGTAAAAGTGCAAAAACCACTACTTATTATATATTGAAAGAGAGTATTGCTACTCAAATTTGTATTCACCGTATTCTTGGAATTTTCAACCATTCAATATTCTCAAACAATTTAGCAATTTTATCGGCATTTTTTCCTTCCTGGGCAAAATCTAGTTCCTGGGGAATATTTTTCTTTGACTCATCTACCAGCCACTTGAATTTGAATTCAGGAAATACAATGCTCATCAGTTTGACCAAATATTCCATAGTTTTCATATCCACTTTGGAATTTCCTTGTACATATGGATGTTGTACTTTAACTGCTACTGTTGAACCATCTTTTAATGTAGCTTTATGAACTTGTGCTAGAGATGCTGTACCAAGGGGTTGTGGGTCTATTGATTTAAATATTTCAAAAGGCTGAAATGAAATTTTTACAATAAAAGTGTAACTAGTCCACTTACTGTACTTAAGTTACTTAAGCATACTAAGTACTTACATCTTTTTTAAGATCCTCCCTAATAACTTTATATACATCATCTAATGAGTTTGTAGGTGCATGTGAATGAAGAACTCTCATAGTTTCTACATATTCGGTAGGTAATAAATACTCCAAAGCAGCAAGATGTTGCCCTACTTTGATGTAAACTCCTTTATTTATACAACAGAGATCTAACAATTTTTCAGCACTTCTTTTGTGACATTCAGACTTTATCGTTTTGTATTCTTCAGAATTCGTATCTAAATTAGTGCCATAAAGATTTTTTTTATATATTACTCCTATTTGGAAGACGGTGCAAGCTGCTCTACTTAGTCTTACAATTCCTATTGAATCTAATTGATACTGATTCGTCCTTAAACTTAGAGCTGTACCTCCAATAATACTAGTTATAATGGAATATTTTAGAAAAGGGCGCAATTTTCCTCCCAACATTTTCTACTGTGAAACTTTATACCTTGTAAAATAATTAAAATCGACTCATTATATTCTTTAATTATAGAACACAATAATTCCTTATAATATTATTACCATGAAGATTCACAGTTCATTCAGTTGTATAGGGCATGTCCACGACAGTTGACATTGACAATACTTGGGTGGTAAAACAATAAACAATAGACATGATGAAAAATTATCAAACAACAAACAACTATTAACACATATTATATATTATTAAATATGCAAGCTCAACAATTAAAATAACTTTAAAAGTACACTGAAGCAAAATCAACTAAAATCAAACACGATCTACCATTATAAATCAGCATAACCTCACTATTAAGTACCACGTGTTCTGAACGCTTTGTTTATTGTTTTACCACCTAAGTCTTGTCAAAATAGTTTGTGACGTCACGTGGACATGCCCTATTGAAATTTGAATTTTGAAAATATTAACCTCACATTATGACCAGTGACCTTAGCCATAACCTTAGCTTTGGTAGAAGAGAGGGCATGTCCACGTGACGTCACAAACTATATTGACAACAGCCTGTGGTGCTATTCTTGACCGTTCGTATTTATCAAGGTCGTGCGCATCTCATAATTTTTCGAATGTCATTTGCATTTGGCATTCTTGACCACATCTAATCTAGATGGTGTACTCTGTATTCTTGACCATTCGACCATGCGTATTTTACAACGGGTGGTGTTTGTTGATCGCAAACGACTTGCGTATGCCTATTACAGAATTAGACACTTTTAGCTGGTCATAAATTTTTACACGTATCCGTATCCGTATTGGAGTTACGTTGACGTAAAGAAATTGTCAAGAAAGCCTTTTTAGCAGAAAACGTATCGCTTCGTTCTGTTTCTTTTTTATTTTACCTTTTTATATTTGATTAAAACGTAAAATGGGGGCGATATTAAATAATCCATTGCTGCTAGACGAGGAAGATGATGTAATATAGCACAAATAGCACGGAATACCTACTGACTTTGGTCGGGATAGGGATCGTAAGTACCTATAGGGAGTATATGAGTATTTATAGGTTTCATTTTATTTATCAAAATCACTGTTATATAATTTTTTCAGGAAATGGATGATTTGCCATTTATTGCTAATTTAGAGAATCTTGAAAATGACCAATTATTCAATATAATCGTTCCAATCCTACTGATCCTTGTGATATTAAAAGTGAATGTATATTTTGCAAAATTTTACAGAATTTCTGTAGAGTACATCTTTCATTTTTAATGAGGTGATTAATCCAAGATAGATTTACAGTTTCAAATAATGAAAACTTAACCTAAGTTAAGATCTAACCACAGATTATAAAGAGAATTCTCAGCATATGCAAATTTGCATTCGCATAATAGTATATTACGTAACGTGTGTGGTGAGGAGCATTTTACGCACGAATGGAAAAGTTACGCACGATGCCGCCTAGCGGCGAGTGCGTCCATTTTTCAATTATAATCAATACATATACATAGCCCTTTATGCTTTTCACAGTTAATCGTGGCCATATCGAATGTTTTCAAATAGTAAATTTTGAATAAAATAATGACGTCTATTGACAGTTGCTAAAATGTTGCTAGGGAAGCCGTGCGATTTACTTTACAGCTGTGCGTTTTTTTTACAGTGCGTAATAGCTGTCATTACATTGATACCGACTGTGTGTTATTGACTGATTACAGGGGGGGTCGTAGGTAAATTGTTTCAACCATTCAAACCGGGTTAACAATACTGTGACGTCACGGTCAACTTTTATGTCGCAACGGTTTTTGGAAACTAAGGCCTGGTACCAATTTCAGATTGAAGACAGTTCAGTTGAACTAACAGTCAACATTGAACGTCGTTTAAAGATATAACTGCAGGCTTATTCTGTAAAATCAACAATTATTTTGCAACTAGCAACCGTTGCACAACGGTCGCGCAATCAGTCGCAAAATTTGATATTCAGTAAGGTAGTCGCGTCGCGGTCGCGTCGCAATTGCTGGTTGCTGTCAAGATGCACTTGTATGTCATAAAACTAATAGCCTTTCATATTTCATATTCAAAATTCGCTGACAAACGTTACGAAGGTTGAAAAAATTGAATATTAAGAAATTAAAACAAAAAACAACTTTCTTTCCATTACTGCCAAGCCATATATCGATGTCCCTCGTTTAAATTTCGCACAGAGGTTGATAATGTAATAGTATTTTATATTCCATATCCAAAAATCGCTGACAAACGTTACGAGGGTCGAAAAAATTGAATAATAGGCATTTTTGAAAAAAATTACAACTTTCTTTTTATTACTGCAAAGCCATATATCGATGTCCCTCGTTTAAATTTCGCACAGAGGTTGATAATGTGATATTATTTTATATTCCATATCCAAAAATCGCTGACAAACGTTACGAGGGTCGAAAAAATTGAATATTAAGAAATTTAAAAAACATAACAACTTTCTTTTTGTTACTGCCAAGCCATATATCGATGTCCTTCGTTGGAATTTCGCACAGAGGTTGATAATGTAATAGCCTTTCATATTTCATGTTCAAAATTCGCTGACAAACGTTACGAGGGTTGAAAAAATTGAATATTAAGAAATT
>CAJUYG010004198.1:0-17573 GCA_910591675.1 Galerucella calmariensis
ATCTCCCACAACAGGATAATTAGCATGGTTCATTGAATGTCTTATTGAGCGTGATATATATTTATCTAAGGTCTTATTAAAAGCGGAATTGCAAGAAGTAGTCATCATGAAAACACTCCTTTTGCATAACTTAATCTACGAAATGGAAAACTGAACGAAGATTTATTGTTTTTATCGTAACCATGTGCATTGAACCCTCATAATTAATGGGTAGAAATATATGTGGAAAATAAAAATATTACATTTGAAATGGAGAAGCCTTTTCATGGAGTATTCTTTTTGGACCCCTCTTTGTGAAATCTACTCATCTTACTTTTACAAATGAAATTAATTGTTTCCAATAAATTCCACCATTCAATAGAAAAATTAATGAAAATTCTAAGAAACTTCATAATAATTATTCCGATATATTACCATCGTCAGAATTCCAGAATTGAAATTTGATGTGATGCCTATCAGATATTTAACTCTATATTGTGGGTCTCCATAAGTGTTTTCCAATTTTTGATTATTCAATGGAATCTACTTATTGTTTCTCATCACAAATGGTTCGAAAAAGATGGAAAGAATTACATTCTGGTCATTTAGGTGATATTTCTACTACATGATGAAACAGATAGACAGAAATAGTTTGGAGAGGAAATAATACAACTATTACAATTACCTAATATCACTGAGCTGCTTTTCTTCAAATAATTGCGTTTTCTTAGTATTCCTTCAGACACTTCAAAACTTCGAGGAAATTTTTCCTATTTACCGTAGTTTTCTTGACACTATGTAATCATGCACCACGTAATCGCAATAAGGTATAACCTTCACATATGTTCGAGACATATATATCTACCAGCAAGACAATCTAAAATCGAATCCACGTAGTGAGTGGTATTTTATGAGAAAAAAAATTATTAGCTCAATTCGTATCTTAGTTTTTCTTCCACACTGGGAACTCCCACTTCCCTTGGTTTGTATTTCGTATACATAAGTATTCTGGGTTGACATTCACCTAAGAAATCGATTCTGTCCATTGCTTCTACTTAGCTCCTGAGGGAATTATCAGAGACTAGCGGCTTCTCTAGAACTGTCCTTGAAAAATTTCAGGACATCCCCAGGCTGAAGTCCAGGAGAGTGTCTCTCTTTTATCCAGTAACTTCCTGAGTATCGTGACCTGGGATTTTGTATTGTAATGCCTATTGCAATGCATTCTGCAAGTATTTGAATGGAGGTTACCTCTTCCATTCCACCGATTCTTCTTATTTGCTAGCTTGTGCTTTTTGAGGTACCCATTTATGCAAATTGGTTCACAACGAATCAATCATCCAAAAAAAAGTCTACGAATAATGTTAACTGTCAAGCATAGCAAACTACAAGCAGGAAGCAAATTGTTGGAAACAGGTGAAAACGCAAATGCAACAGTGAAAATAAACAAAAAATTATGGGAAACATTCTTCGTCTTGTGCCACAACAGAATAATCTTCCCGCTTCGCGGTCGGTTATTTAAACTGTCAAACTGACACTCTTTGTGATTATGCAACAAGCTATCGATGTATGACCTGATTATTTTAAAGTACTCATAGTATTACTACTGTTTATTTTTCCCCCATCGACTGCTCTGATCTTTTTTTATATTTTGTCCCTTACCTTTATTATTTTTGTGTTTAAAATTCCTATTTGTTTTTTCTCCATCCTTATTGCTGAAACTGCTTCTATCCTTACTGCCACACTTATTACTATTCTATATACTATTATTTCCGTTTAATTTATCTTCGCGTATGTCTTCTAGTTTTTTGGGTACCTTGTTTGTATCATTTGTCGAGTTGGTGCTATATCTTCATCGACTTCGATGCTGGGTGACCACCGGCTGGCCGCTCTTCCTTTTTTTCTCGTCTGCATTTGTTTTTGTTCCTTCTTCTCTATTGTGTTCCAGCTGTTCTAATATATTGTGTCCTCTACTCTTAATTTATCATATATTATACTTGCTTCTCATCCTTTTTCTCTAGCCGATTTTGGATGAGTGCTTTCCGTTTATCTTGTATTGCTTTTAGTAGATCTTCTGGTATCCATATTTTTGTACCTTTTAAATGTTTGGCTCCTCTTAGTATTTCTATTTTTTTGTCTTCTCTTGATAGCTCTAGCCATATTGGTCTATTTCTGTTATTGTCTGTCTCTTTTTTACCTATTCTTCTTATTTTTCTTCATTTCATCTGAAATTTGTTTAATTTTGTTGTTTTTTATTTAACTCGCACGTTTTCTCCTCAGTTTTTTCTATTGCGTATTTTACAAGATTCTTTCTCTTGCTTTCTTTTTCTAGTTGGTTTATTCTTTTATCCTGAATTCCGTTTTTTTGTTCCATTTGAGTGACTTTGTTCTTCAATTAATTATTTTTGTTTTTTGTAAGCTATTTCCTTTATTTTTTGTTCTTGATAATTGTCCACTTTTTTATCCATTTTGTTGAATTTTTCGATTATTTTCTTCATCATATCTGACATTGTGTCTCCCTGCATATTAAATCCCAGAACCCTACTCTATTCAGATTCCAGCCCCTCCTGGAGCTGACAATTATCAGTCTGGAGTAATTTATTCTTTTTAGAATTTCTATTATCCGTTAATCTAAACGTCAGATGTAGTCTGTTTGTCTCTGTTCTTTTTAGTACCAAATTCAACGAAGACAGGTTCTTAATGTTTTGCTGCTAACTCTTCTTTTTTTCTTCTTTTTGCAGTGCAGTGTTAATTTCCACTGATTCGCAATTTGTGTACTTTTGAATCACTTTTATGAATTATTTTAATGTATTTTCCTAAAAATTTATAATTCTTCATGCCACTGACTCTTAACGCACTTTGTTAAGCTAACCTTGAATTTAATAAGAAAAACCTACCGAGAACTGTCAGTGGGATATTAGAAAAAGACATGAGACACATTTTCGCTACGAAAGATGCTTCTGCATCCTATTTTAAATGCTGTAATGTCCCACGATGATTAGGTGGTGCCTGCGCGTGATCTAAACATTAACTAATCAATTTTTCTTAGTTGAAGATTAGGGTTAATGTTTGTAATATATTTAAACGGTTCATTATTGTGATATTTTGATTAGGAATATCACAAACCTGCCTCTTTTTCCATTTCTTTCAACGTAATTCGTGAGAAGGACATTAACAATAGATGACGTACACCAAGAAGGGTGTTATATTATGAATTCTACTACTTCTTATATAACTGTTACTTTGGCTAAGATTTATGTCACTTTGGCTATGGACTATGCCACTTTCCACACAACTTTTATTAATATGAGAAATTGTTAGTTTTACGTATTATAATCAATGTGCAGAATAGTGTTTTTGATGGTGGTCGGAAGAGAAATCTATTGCAAAACAATCATATCATGAATAGAAATTATAAGGATGTAACAGCTGGAGAACAAATCGGTGAACAGCAATACAATCCCTCTATCGAAGCATTTATAGTTGTAAAACAACTCAAACCGTACAAGGCTGCAGTACCAGGTGATATAGATTGATATGAATAACGAACTAATCCAACGTGGAGGAGAAGCCCTACTACGACAAATATAGGATCTGATAATTAATATATGGTCAAAAGAACGCATGCCAAATGAGTGGAGCATTGGACATATTATGGTTGCGATCTTTGAAAAAGGTGACCAAACCAAATGCAAAAGTTACATAGGTATAATGCTGTTTAACACTCCATACAGAAAATATAATTCAATAAACAGAGTAAATCCAAGGTCGATATCAACAAGGATTTAGGTGAGGAAGATCAACGGTAGATGCCATACACCTACCAACACAGTCAATCAAAAAATGCAATGAGCATGACATATAAATCTACATTGACTTTCAGCAAGCGTTTGATTTAGTCAATATTAGGTATCTGATGTGAGGAACATAGGTATTTCAGAAAAGCTAATAAGACTAGTGAAAATGACAATGAAGGACACTGCATAGGTGATAACCAGAGACGGAAATACAGGAGACATTGAAGTAGGTTTATGGCAAGGAGATAGTCTGTCTAAAACACTTTTCAGCATAACACTAGAGGATGTGATTGAGGCGATGGACCTCAAAGGAATGATTACTCACAACCCCACAGAAATAAAAGCATATGCTCAAAACACACAGAGATTAGCTCTTACTAATCGGCTGCTCTCTAGAGCAAAATGGCCGACCCGTCAAAGTCATGTGTTCTGAGATGGTATATTCCAGCTACCATTCTTTGACCATGTTAGTGATTTAGTATTGTCGTTCACTATTCAATTGAGTTTTTTGGTGTGGTAAGTGAATATTTGCTGATGGGTATTGATATTTTGTCTGTGTAGTTCTTCAAATTTTTCAGTATGTCCTCAGTCTCATTTTAGTAAGTTTACCACTTGCTTCAGGTTTTCTATTGTCACGAATTTTATTTTGTCAGCAGTTATTGCCCCTAGCTTCAAAATTATAGATATAATGCAAATTTGTTCTTTTTATGAATCAAGTATATAAACCACTATATATTTTACAATAAATCAAAAATATTTTCCGAATACATTGAATAAAAGCATTCTTTATAAAAATTCCAAGTTATAATCCACTGGTAGGTACTTCAAGTATTTAGATATTATCAACAACAGTATTTTTATTTTCAATGACACCAAAACGATATTCCCAAGACTGGAACTTTTTGTACTTTTTACAAGCCAGAACAACTTGATGGACCATTCATTAGTATAAAATCAAGGAGCAAGGTAATATTTTGCTCATATTGCATTAATACCAACAGTTTTTTTTTAAATTCTCTTACCGATGAGATCTCCATAAACAAATTACAACGTTCTTTCAGTTGGATGAATCATTATGCTTATTCCTCAAAATAAACATAAGTTAATATTACAGAGGTAGAAAATATTCCCACGTTATATTCAGGTGTCAACAATCATCTATAGACCGTTTTATTGGAATTAATATTGTAGTAGTAGGTAATCTATGAAGATTAGTTAATATTATTCCGTAAAAGTCGTAATAAATATTAGAATTTTTCTTACCATAGGCTCGGTTTCAGTACCTACATAACTGTTTTGAAGACGTGATTATATTCATAATTTCTATATAGAGTGAGCTTTGAGTATGGACCGTCTCAATTATCTCAAAAACGGATTGTGAATTTTCCATTTTTGTTAGATTGTTCCTTTTTTCTGAATAATAATGAACTGTTATTTCAAATGGATAACCCTGTATGTATTTTGCCTCTAGGAATTCTCATGAAATACTGATTATTTTTCACGTATGTATGTATATTGGGCGACATTCACTGAGATCTAAAAGATCTATAGTGTCCCTTATTCCTCTTCAGTTCCTGTTACGTAGCAAGAAGCCACTCTGGAGGAGTGAAGAAGATGTGGGGAGAAATGGAACGGAACAATAAAATCGGCACAGCGGCATTTGTCGCGGACTATTGATTTCCTATATTTTTGTATAAAATATCTAAATAATTTTTTGTCAATATTTCACCACAAATATACAAAAAAATGAGTAAGATTATATTCTTGGTATGAAATATTATCTCAAGTTTCATTGGATAGTTTGATATGATTTTTGTTTTCCAAACAAAAATAAGAGTAGTTCAGGAAGAAAGAATTGCAAATATATTCATAAGTGTGCTGTTTAGCTGTTACCTTTTCGTCTTGAAACTATTTTATTTAGTGAATTTCTGTGGCTCACTAGTCACTTCCTCCCAAACTTCTACTAAATTTCTAAACATGCCGTTTTCTTGTCGCATTTGCCACTCCAAAATAAAACATCATATTTCATCAAATTCCCCTTCCATTTTTGTCTGTCGATGTTCGAAATTTAAATTTTCGAGTGGAACTCTTTCTTTTCTCTAACTGCCACCTTGAAGGCAACAGTTATTTATAGTTACATTTCAATTTTTGGTAAGCAATTTTTTATTCTGGTTGGTAGGTTAATTATTGTATTTTCCCTAGGTTATTTTGTAGTGCTTACAGGTTATCTATATTTATTGCTTATCTTCTGATTTACATGTTTTGTATATTTAAGGAACGAAACGAATAGAATAAAACAGATCACTGTTAAGTTGTATTTTAACACTGGAGTTCGGGTTTTGTATGCGCTATAGCATAAGTTCCTTTTTTACCTGATCTGTTCCATTTATTCGTTCCTTCCTAATGTCTTTCTGATTCCTTATTCCTGTTTTCTCTTTTTTCCGCAGCTCTGTAGCCGGCAAGTTTACCTCAGAAGGCAAATTCGTGGCATCTCCAGTCCACTTCTTTCCTGTCCCGTGCACGAGATCCACAGCCTGTCGAAGACATCACCACCACTGCTGCCATCGCGCTAAGAGCTGCAAACATCCTCAGCCTTATAAGATAAGTTCCTTCGTCTTATCTTTAGCTTGTGCTAGATTTGGATTTGGCGTGTTAATTATAACAAATTGGTAAGTATTTTTTTCGTTTGATTTTTTGAAATATTCAATTTATGTTCAATTCCCAAATATTTCAATAAATAATCATTATTTTCTTTCTTTTTATTGATTATTCAATTATTTTTGAATTGGATAAACGTGTTCGGGAATAAGTAGATTAATTTTTTCTTGTAACTTAACTTTAATTTACAAGGTGTATCCAGCTTTCCATTTTTTGCTTCTGTTTTTAATTGCTTCGTTTCGATCAAAAAGCTGGTGGCGTCCAATTTAATATTAATTGTACACCCCATCCCAGTGATATCGTATAAAGTATTTTAAGGATCAAGAACGGTAAGGGTTGTTTACCGGTCAACAGCAAATAATCTAAATTTCTTCGGAATGAACGAAATGTCAAAAGTGACATTTATACTTCTCGATCAGTTCAAAATATAATTATCATTTTAGTGAAATTGTTTTCATGCTATTTATTATTTTTTATATTGTTCTGTTCGATTCTGTTCATTAAAAAATAGGACCACTTAAATGTATGTAGGGCTAAGACGTAGGTAAGTAATTTACTTACCGACGTCTGAACGGTAAGTTAATCACTCACCGACGTGTTAGACTTAGAAATCAGTAAACACAACCTACCGTCCTAACAACCGATGCTGTAAATAAACAAAAAAGATCGATAGCGCAAAAAAATAGTTCAATTGGTGCCGAATTCCACTCCCTGGGGCTCATTAGAAAATAGAATGTTTTACAAATGAAATAAATAAGCTCAAACTGGAGACTGTTTGTGTTTGGTAATCAACTGTTCATGGTCTTAGATCAGGATGATGACTGGAGTGGGATGTGAGCGGTAAGTAATTTGTTTTTTTGGATTTTTAAAGTAAATTTGTTATGCTTAAGCCAGTTGCATATTTGTTTTAAATCCTCTTCTGCTGATATTTCAGGGCCTTTCCTGCTCTCACCCTAGTATATAATAAGCTGACTATTTTTCCTGATGTTTGGAAATGCAATGAAGTATTTGTATAAATCGTGAATAATAAAGGAGGTCCTAAAACTGTTCCTTGTGGAACACCACATGCTACTGTTCTGGAACAGCTTGAAAGTCCATCTATACTCGCTTTCCATTTTCGCTGTGATAAAAAGTCTTTTAATGAAAGGTGAGCTTGACCTCTTATACCGAAACAATTCAGTTTATCTCGTTTATTATAATCCACAATTATCGATACTATCCACTATCTACAGCATTGCGAATATTAATTTTTATATTACGAGAAGTTGGAATTGGAATTCATTTACAAAGTAGTATACGGCGCCGTATTCACCAACGACAGGCGGCAATATACCTATGATCACAATTACAGATGCCTGACGTTATTCAAGCATTTATAATAATGTAATGACGCCCCATTTAGAAGATTTCCGGTATACGCGACGATCACACCGTAGAGCATATCTCGTCTTTTTTTATTCACGGAAGCTGTGGTTATATCTTCGCAATCCTTTTCTTTCTGATAGTCTGTAATGAATCAGCCTACGATTGGAAGTGACAGGTGAAGAATGAAATGTACCGAAAAAATAGTTTATAATTATTAATAAGTATCGATTAGTAGGGAAGCTTTGTGTGAAATATCACAAGCTCCAGCTATCTTTTATAATCTTTTATAATTTATAATTTATCTTTTATAATCATAGTGCATAATTTAAAAAATACACGAGCAAGTGAATTTTAGAATATGGTGCTTCTATTGTAACGGAAAAATATGGTATCTGCATGTGAAATTGGTGACCGCTATAACCACCAGATTTTTCAAAATACAGTAGGGCTTCTATGTTATTTAGAGGTTCATTCGATTGACTTTGTTTTGGTTATTGTGTCTTGTCAACTATCCAATTATATTTTTTTGGAAATTGAACAATATTTTTTCAATTTTCATTGTTTCCGTAGTGTTTTGGTTCGCTGCTAGCAATATACTGGCAATGGCATAATCATATAATTGGAATTTCATTCACATTTCCTGTTTTAGGTCAGTGAATATAGCAGCAGATTTCCTATCCAATTTTTTTTATTATAAGGTTTAGGAACACTTGCCGAGTATACAGTGCTATTCAAAAGTCGCCTTCCCCCACTCGTACCTTTTGAACGGCATCACTTACATTAATAAAATTTGGAGGGTGAAAATAAAGTGTTGTAAACTTCTCTACGAATGGTAACAGGTGACGTAATAGTAATAGATGACGTCACAGTGCCACTCTGGACAATAATTTTAAATAGGACCTTATGGCAAGTGATATCTCGTTTGAAAGGCATTGACATTGGCTACATAGCCATATTAATTTTGTTTGGGTTTGAACTAATTTTGACGGATAAATTGAGTAAATACCAAAATTATCATTCCACATTTAAATATTGAAGATTTTTCAGTCCGCCTCTGGTTAGTTGTCAACAAAATTGACGTTTTTAATTTAATAGTATTTGATAACCTCAATAATTATATATATTCCTTTGAATTCTGTTTGGAATTTTCAAAAATTAAAATCAATACTAAAATGGATGATGGCTGGCTGATAGAGCAGGTATCGACCTTTCCTCAATTATAATAATATTTTTAGGTTACATGGAGAATAATTGGAACAGAAATATCTGGATCATGCGCATTATCGGTTTCCAAACAAATTAAAATAAAATAAAACAAAAAGATAAAAGTTGGCCATCTTTTGTACTAATTCTTATTTACTATTTTATCTTATTTCTTGTATATACGCTTCCATAGAGATGCTTATGTTCATCTTTATCATTTTAATTTATTTTATTCCTTATTTTATTTTATTTGCTGTATAATCTCACCTTTGCTTTGCAAAGTTTTTCTAAATAGCTTGATTATTTAATTTTATTATTGTTTAACGAGACGTTTAAGAGTTTACATAGGCAAAATGGTACGTACTCAAGCCGACAAAGTAGCAGCTATCTTAATAATTGGTGAATCTAGAAAGAATCTCCATGAAGCGGAACGTTTATTCAATGAGAGATACCCAGATCGTCCTATCTCGAGAACTTATTTGAGGAAGCTTCTTCACAAGTTTGAAGCAACAGGTAGTGTTCAAGATGCCAAGCGATCTGGTCGACCAACATTTAGTGATGATAAAAAAATTGATATAGTTGCTGAAATGGTAGTAAACCCTACTTCCTCTTCAACTAAAGTTGCGTCTACCTGTGAAGTGAGTAAAAGTACAGTACAGAGAGTGCTAAAAATAAATTTCATCCATATAAGTTAAAAATGGTACACCACCTTTCGGATGACGACCCCGACAGAAGACTCGAATTCTGTGAATGTATGACAAATAAAGTTTGTCAAAACAGATATAACACAAGAACAATTTGTTTTAGTGACGAAAGTAATTTTTGCCTCAATGGAAATTTGAATACACAAAATGTAAGGTATTGGAGTGACACAAATCCTCACACCTTCCGTTAACAACATACCCAATTTCCAGAAAAAGTCAATGTTTGGGCAGGTATTTTGGGAAACCACATAGTTGGTCCTGTCTTCCTAAATTCAAATTTAAGCGGTGAAGTGTATCTGGACATGTTACAAAATGCAATTGAGCCGTTAATTCTTGAAATTCTGGAAGATAATCCAGATGAATTCGGCCATCTGGAAATAACATTTCAACAAGATGGTGCTCCTGCACATTATTATGGTGCAGTAAGACGGTACCTGGATGAAGAATATCGAGGTAGATGGATCGGCCGGCGAGGTCCTATAGAATGGCCACCTCGGTCACCAGATTTGACACCATTAGATTTTTTCCTATGGAGGTACTTGAAATCCAAGGTTTATACTACGGCAACAGATAACATTGGCGTTTTGAAAGAAAGAATTATTGAAGAATGCAATGCAATTTCAGCTGACACATTCGAACGAGTACAACAAGAGCTTACTAATAGGATGTATTACTGTCAGGAAGTAGACGGAGCACATTTCGAACACTTGATATAAGAATCCATTGTTGATATTTGATTAATTAAATAATAATTCAATTCAATTCAAAATAATTTCAATAATTTTGGTATTTATTTAATTTATCCGTCAAAATTAGTTTAAGCCCAAACAAAATTAATATGGCTATGTAGCCAATGTCAATGCCTTTCAAACGAGATATCACTTGCCATGAGGTCCTATTTGAAATAATTGGCGAGAGTGGCACTGTGACGTCATCTATTACTATTACGTCACCTGTTACCATTCGTAGAGAAGTTTACAACACTTTATTTTCACCCTCCAAATTTTATTAATGTAATTGTAGCCGTTCAAAAGATACGTGGGGGGAGGGGACTTTTGAATAGCACTGTATAATTACAAAATTCACACGAACTTGCATGATGGGACACATGGTTGATAGGTTTGGAAATCTAACCAGTGAGATGAAATAGAAAATTCACCCAATCAAGAATATATAAGTGGTCGCTTGTGGAGCGCCGTCGTTATTAAGCCGCCAGCCGCATTAAGACAGGATAGATGGATACAGAAAAGGTCACTAATCGGAAACGATTACTTCATGGTGAATATATAAGGAAATAGCAACTTTGGTTTTATGCGATAAGTGGGAAATACTTATAAAAGTGTGCAAAAATTTACCTAGGATTACTACATTTATATACAGGTTGCGGCATTAGTGCGTGGAGGACAAATTACTCGCTTGTTATAGGAGATACGGAAAAACTTCAGTTATATAAAAGTTAAGCCATTTATAGGACCAAAAATATTCCCAAATAAACAGGGCTATCCATATTGGCAGGATGAACCAAGCTTATTATCTTTATCTCTTCATTTGTTCATTTCTGTCAATTTTCTTGTTTCCGCGATATGAGGTATTGTAAGGTAGTTTAAAAGATATAAGCACTCTTTTATTAATTTGCTAGTAACATCAACACCCTGTACAATCGTATGGATATCTAAAAATCTATTTGCGTTGAAAGGATTTTTGATATAGTTCACTATCGTCTAAAATTATTCGCGATATTAGTTTTTCATGTAAAGGATTGGTCAATGGGTTTTCTTAAATGTCAGTATGTATTTTATTCTCGCAATGGAATGGTATTGTATGACACTTTATTATTTCTCAAGCATTCCCCGTACCTAATTGAGTAATTGAGTAATTGATTGAATTTTCCTGGAAGGTGGATTGAAAGGGGAGGACCTATAGGGTGGCCACCACGGTCTCCAAAGTTAATCAGGCTAGACTATTTTTTCTGGCGCTATATAAAAGATGATGTTCATAAAACACCTCCTACAACTGAAGAGGTTATGGAGGAAATAATTGGAAATGAATTTATGAGCTTGAAGAGAAATGTGTTAACAAATGTGAGTCGCTCCTTTGAAGATCGCTTTTAATTATGTATCGACGTCGATCAGGTCATTTTGAGCATCTATTGTAAATTCAACGATTTTTTTTGTTATTTTTGTTGGGTAGGTACATATTAAACGCTACTCAGCTTTTTTGATTATTTGATAATGGGTTCAAGTTTGGAGATATTTGTAATTTGGTTTATGTGTAATGATGCTTGTGATACAATAACTGTAACCTATTAGTTTCACAGCCAACTAGAATATAGTGTGATTTTAGAAATGTTTTATACACCAGCAATCTTAAGTAGGTACTAATTTATTTTGGTAATTCACCTAATATTTATTAATTATGAGCAATATTATTTTGTAATTTTTTTCTGAAAAATCATTTTTGGTTAAATATTTCCACCGTCAAAGTAATACAATTTTACCTTATATTTGTTTCAAATAATGTTTGCCTGAAAGTATCCTCATTAAAACAAATTAAGGCAATATGGTATAGGGAATGCTCGAGAAATAATGAAGTACTATACAATACCACTTCATTACAATACTAAAATACAGGGTGTTCCATTTAAGAACACTAAGTTAATGATTATTCCGATTTAAGACCAATTTTGGACAATAGTAAATTATACCTATCAAAAATCGTTTGAGCATGAATAGTTTTATTGATATAAAATCTATACAATGGTACAGGGTGAGGTAATACCTAGAAATTGATCAAAAAGTACTTCTATGTTTTAAATTACCTATTATAACATTGCAATACCCCATATAGCAGAAACAAAGATTTTTCGTATCTCTCACAACAAGTGAGTAGTTTGACTTTCTCACACTAATCCCGCACCTCGTATATATTATATTATTGGTTCCCAGAACGTAATCAAAACTGAAGAACGAACTTTAGAATCACTGCCACTTCAAAGTACGGATTATGTGATGGTTTGGTTGCCGTAACTATTATTTTCCTCATTAAAGTTTTTGCAACTTTCAGGTAGGTAGTGCCGCTTTTTGGCTATAACGTTACAAACACCTTCAGTACCACTAAATATATTAAGTGATTCCTGAGGTGAAATTTACGTGACTACCAACTACGTGAATATAAAATGAAGTTGTTGTTACAGGATAGCGGTCGTTTTAATTATTAATTAGTAGATTCCTCCTACACCATGCAGAAAATCTATCATTTTCTGAATCTAGCAAGAAATAACAAAGCTCCTGGCGATGATAACATCTCTAATATTTTTCTGGAAAACTTGCCCTTGGATAAGTTATAGTATTTGAACAATATATTTAATAAAATTATTCCTGAAGAGAGACTACCCTTCTACTTGGTCAATAGCTACAATTATCCCAGTCCCAAGGGTGCCGCCAAATAATTATCGCAGCATAGCTCTGCTTAATCATTAAACAAAATTGTTTACGCAGCTGATTAAGACTCACAATTTATACCAAAAATGTTGAAATCCTCCCAGAATGACAAGCAGAATTTCGTAAATTTTTTAGCTGTATTCTACATAAAATTAATAATAATTATCTACGCTTTCTTGGATAACAGCGTCCTCTTGAAAAAATCTTATTTACAAAGGGCTAGTGAAAAAATCCTCCAAACTCTTCTAACTTTATATATGTATTATATTATTTTTATAGCAAAGGAAATGGCAATATTTCAGATAAAATCAAAATAACCAGCCTAGTAAAATTTAGTGATGAGCAAATGCAAGACCAAGACCAAGACCCGGTTAGTCTTGGTCTTGGTCTTGTTCTTGCATACAAGGTCTTGGTCTTGGTCTTGCAGTCAAATAAGCGATCTTGGTCTTGCAGGGTCCAGTCTTGGTCTTGGTCTTGGTCTTGCAACAAGACTCTTGCAAGTCTTGCACTTTTTTTGAAGATTTTTTCTGGAGTCCATTTTTACAAAAAAATGAATAAGAAAAAATAGTTTCTAAAATCATTAAAAGTAAAGAAAGGGACAGTGTTTCTCATTATAAAAATTTTGTTTTTTTATATTTAATTGTAGCGATAAATCAAGTATAAAATTTTTTTCATTCATTTTGACAATTTTTTTAGGATATAGTTTTATAATGTATCAATGATGTGAAGACGTAAAAATATAACAATTTATAATCTTATTTATAAGTTTGAAAAAATTTATGTATATTAAAGTCACTGAATTTTAAGTCTCTCTATAAAAAATTATTCTTTCTTCGCAAATGTCCATCAAATTCTCAACAAAAAGGCTCTTTGAGTTTTTTCTTTCTGACGCACCGCTTTCGAGTAAAAAAATAAAAATCATAAAATTGTGCTTCAAATATTCTTTACCTGGAATTTTTAGTTTTTAAAACACCCGATTTTCCTCTTACAATATTAATAAAATAATTTAATACATTTTATTATCATTTTTAAGACAAATACTTTGTGTTTTTCATGCATTTTGGCATATTTTTTACACCTGTTGGTACAGATTTTTGTTGTAAAATTTTAACACCCTGTTTTTTAGAAACGGCACACTTCCAGACATAGGTGTCCTATGTCAAACTACTTCTTTAGGTTTTATTAATATACCCTATAAATTTTGACCAGTTGAGCGGGAACACCTTGTATATGAAAAAAATACTTCGTTAAAACAAGCAGTTGTGGTCAGTATATGTTGGGGAGGGGGAGGGTTTAAAATGATCTGCTCATCTTTATTTTTCGGTTAAAATGTTTAAAAAACGCAAGACCGCAAAACTCTTGCAGGCTTAGTCTTGGTCTTGCATAAGTCTTGCAATTCTAAGTCTTGGTCTTGCATAAGTCTTGCACTGCTCGGTCTTGGTCTTGGTCTTGGTCTTGCAGCCTGAAGCTAGTCTTGGTCTTGGTCTTGCATTTTCTGCAAGACCAAGACCAAGACCAGTCTCGCTCATCACTAGTAAAATTCACATTCAACGGACTTTTCAAAACAAGACAAAAACAAAAAACAAGATTATCACAGGGAGTTCAATCAAAACCTTAGATAATACCACAGTCTGTTATACCCACCTCCACTTAGGTACTTGGACCAAATTGGAAAAATTCAGACCATACATAACACGAACATAAGTAATTAGGCTTTTTTACTATGAAGCAAGCGCAGAGCAGAGCAAAGCAGAATAGCAAAGCATGAAAACACCAGGTACACCTTTAACCCTTATGCGTTTTTTCAATTTATATGAAGCAGCTGATGTTAATTTGAAATAAGTATAATTGTATCAACCAATCACAAACTTGCTCACAACAATACTGCCAACTTAACCTTCCAATATAGATTTAAGTGATAAATAGCTCACTAGATATATATATAAACCTTAGTTATAAGGGAGAAAATTTTGCTAATATAAATTTCTTTCGAAATAATACTAACTATCTCAATCACACATTTTCCCTCTATATTGAAAGAATAATTGCATTACTATAACATCGGGTTTAGAACTAAATATCCTGTATAAAAATATCCTGCCAAAAATATCCTGCCAAAAAAACCCTTACCGTAAATACCCTACCAAAAATAACCCCTCCAATAATATCTCTTCGCATTTTACATAAGAAAGTATTGGATGGGAGGGATGAATGTATTGTAATGCATTCAAGAAGGGGAAGAGAATATTATAATTGGATTCACCCTTCTTAAGCCAAGTAATAGACTTGTATCTTGGCTCAGATATATTTTCAGTTAAGGATATTCTTGAGCAGGATTTTATTGGCTGGGGATATTTTTGGACGGGTGTTTTTGGCAGGATATTTTCGGACGGGATATTTAGTCGTGCTACCATAACATCGAAACTTTGTGGATACACATATGTAAATAATAGCTCGTATTTGATCAAAACAAAATCAATTTGCATCATCAACAAACACCCCAAACACCTGAATCCCTTGAGCGTACATCGTCCTGAATTGTCGATGTACAGTGGTTCACGACGCCCGTTAATAGAATTCAAGAGATACTCAGATTATCTTTACGCATTATGAGCTTCAAACGACGCTATGATAACGCAGAAGCATCACGGGTTTATGAGCGAGGCAATGAATTCATTATAAATGAATGACTGAGGGCACCTCAACCAATCCGAATTTTCCTTCTCTGTTAGTTATGTTCTTAATTATTATTTTCAATCTTGATCTCATCACTTTGTAATGTATGGTAGGTATTAATTAATAAATATCATTTTTTCATAATTAGCACTCATTTAAGATTGCGATATCAGTTTCGTTAGTTTCTGTCACCATCAATGCTGCTTGGGCCTATATAGTTTAAATTTCGTTCTGTACTATAATAATGATTCCTGATCTGGAACTGAGAGCAATCCTTTTTAAGACATCCGGTACATAGGTAGCTTGTCAGGTTTATGTTTTCGTAAATGCTTCGAGCTGATAGAGTGGGGTGATGCGTGATTCGACGATTCTAACATTATCACCAATATAAACACTACAAAACTCAGATTCCAAACCATTAATGAGTAAGACTAAAAAGAACTATAGATGAATAACAAATTCGTGTTTGCCTTCAACCCTTTGTCCATAATAATCGGCCAAGTGAACTACAAAATTTTTTCCTCGAAACCTGTCATAATTTCAGTACCATCATAAAACGCTGCAAAAACAACATTGGAAATCAAAACTTGATCATGTCAACCAATCACTACTGGCTTCCAACTACCATTTTCTTAGTAGACAGCGTAGATACCAAACACTCGACTTTTCACTGCTAGTTGATCAACTTACTCACCTTGAAGTAACTACCATACCCTTCAGACCTATTACCCGTTACCAATGTTTCCTTTCCCTTCTCAATCTTCCAATGTCTTAAACAAAAGGCATTAAGCTACTAACTGAATATGGCAGTTGATTTTGACAATTGATATTTGTTGAAATGTGCCAACTATGTTGTAATGTACAACACTTGAAAGGCAACCCTCGTACACTCGAAAATCATACTTGTATTTGAGCAGTCGGGTGAAGATTGATTGAATGTTACTAAAGTACTATTTAATATAAATTTTTCACGGAATTATATTGAAGGATTTGAAAAATTATTGAGCTAACGGATAAATGGACTGAGAAGAATGGAAATGAGCTTTATTGAATGCATGACTCATAATAATAATAAGTTTTGAGCAGTTCATAAAAAAAATGAATGTATAATTCCGCCCTAGTAGAATTGATTTAATGTTAAATTTTCATAGAAAGAACATACAAAAAGCATTATTCTTACTCAATTCTACTTTACGTTAATTTCTTTTATAATAGAAAAAAGTAATTCTTATGGTTCAGTATACACAAAACTGTTACTTTCAATAGCCCGTTCTGTAAACTAGGAATACAAACATCAATAAAAAGTTATGGCTCGATTATGGAGAAATAAAATTAATGAATAATCGACCCGACGCGACTTCTAACTACGTTTATATTGAAACATTTTAATCAAAGGATGTCTGATCTAAGATCATTACCAATTCAAATTCAAGTAAACCTGATATCCGATTTTAGTTTTCCCAAGAATTGCGTCTATGAGTGGAGTTTAATTAACAGTTTTTCTATTTTATGTACACAATATGTAGCAAGGCGACGAGAAGACTTAAAAAATTGGAAAGAGAATTTATTTTCACAAAACACGCTGTATGATGGAGTTTATTCAATATCGTTTCTGGATCGTATTAAATTAATTTCATGAGTTATGACGATAATTTTATTGTTTTTCAATAAATCTTCAATACACACATATACATAATAGGTGCATAATATACAGGGTGGGGCAATCTTCTGACATCGGAGGATTACATTGTTGT
>CAJUYG010004199.1:0-17573 GCA_910591675.1 Galerucella calmariensis
AATATAAATTAATTGTAAATATAAATTAGAATAAACGTTACAATATTGTGACATTCATGCCACTCCCGGCTATACCGGAAATGGACAGCAACTATGTTATTTTGAAAGGAATAACCTGTATATTTTCATATTTTTAAAATCTATTCAATTATATGATTTTAATGATGTATCATACTTGCTATAAAAAAGTCTTTTGCGATCTAGAACGCAAAAAACTCTTACATCACATAATAACCAAAACCACTGCGTTGCTGTTGTCTCAATAAAATTGTTGATTGTTTTAGCTTGTTTGGTATGCGTTATTATAAGTGTAACTATTGTTAATGTGATGACCCATATTGTTAATCCCTTTGAAGGAAAAGCCACCAAATGGCTTGCATAAAATTCTTTTATAAATTCGAATATTAAGAAATAATGCTTTTCAAATGTAATTCAAATTAATATAGTGGATTAAAATTAACCTGCATAAAATATGTAATACAATTCAAGGTCATCACATTGACATTAGATACACATCGTTTCTAGAGAATATTCAATTTTAAAATATTTGAAACAAATTGAAGAAGACCAACATGTCAAATGAAATAATACAATTGAAGAACTCCGAACATTTTAGTAATTTTGGATATATTTTTTGAAAAAATGTTGTTTGATACTCGAATGCGAGATTATTTTGAATTCTTGAATGCAAAAGTTACATTTCGCAATCTAGCATCAAGAATAACTATTTTAGAAACAAAATGTGTAATAAATTCCACTTTTTTTTATACTTAGAACTTCGAGGAACTTCAACAGAAAAAGACTGAGAGATTGGAGAAATTGACGAATTGCAGTCTCACACTTCAACCTTTTGGGGTTATTTGTGGACCTTTGAACAACGTATCAAAATATCTGGCCATAATCAATGATGTTGAATACACCTTTGATTCTATAATAAGAACCTTAGAGATCCTTTACAAAACGTTTCATGCATTAGATATTGAATATCCTCCCGAGTGTCAACATATCTGGCAGTTTATAGAAGAGGTGGTTTTTGAAATGAAACATTCTCCATCAAGTTCTTGTGTAACTGCCCTTATATCAGATCTTAAAAAATTTATGTAAGTGTTAAGTTAATTATCTAAGGGAAACTAATTACTATTTTCATTTTCCACCTGTAAGAGAATTGTTAATTTTCACACACTAACGATTGGTCATATATTTTTTAAATAAATTAAAAATGGCTATTTGTGGATTTTGTTTAAAAACTTATGACAAAAAAAAGTCTTTTGCTGTTCATTTAAAAATAATCCATAGATGTACCAATCAAACTAAGTTTAAATGTGCTGAAATTAAATGTCACAGACATTTCCCTAATTAAAATTCATATTTGAAACATTTATTGTAGTTATTACAGATAAATAAATCAATAAAAATGTCAATAAGCAAACTCCAATTGTTGTAGAAGTTCTTGAACAAAGACAGTCATTAATTGATGTTCCTAATAAATGTGAACACAAAAATACTTTTGACTCGTTTCAGTATACAAAGGAAATATTTTTCAAATGTTGCGATGAAAAATTAATATCATTTTTTTGCAAGCTATATGGTCAGTGCACTTTCACTAAAAAAGATGTTCAAACTGTATTATCTTACCTTGCTGAATTATTGAGAGAACCTATGAACATGTTGAAGGAAAATTTTAGTCACATTTTGAAAAAAATTGAGGTGCCTGAAAGTCTTCTGAAAGATATTTTGGGCTTCTTTGATATATTTGAGAAAATATTTTCCTCCTACAAAAGTGAACATTTGCGTTTTAAATTTTTAAAAGAATCTGGATATTTTATTGCACCGGTAGAACTTGTAATTGGCGAAAGGTTAGAGTCTACTCAAAAAATTACTTTGAAACCAGTTGTTGTACAGTATGTTCCTCCAAGTAAAATTTTAAAATGCTTGTTTGAATTACCTTTGGTTTCCAAAAAAACAATGGAATATATGGAAATGTTACAAAAAGATGGCGATAATGATCACATAAATAATATTATTCAAACATCTTTTTGGAAAGGACAAAGTTCTAAATCACAATTTACATAAAGATACTATACCTTTATTGATATATTTTTTTTTTGAAGTGGGTAACCCTTTGGGTTGCCATGCTGAGATTCGTAAATTAGGTGCTATTTACTTTTCTGTTGCCAATTTCCCCCCAATTTTTAAATCGCAGCTAGGAAACATATTGCTGGCTTTGTTGTTTCACAGTTCTGATTTGAAAAAATATGGAACAAAACCAATTTTTCTATCATTAATCAGTGACTTGAATAATCTTGAATCTAATGGCATAAAAATTAATATTGATGGTATGGAACATTCATTATATTTTTCTGTTGTCCTTATTTTGGGGGACAATTTGGGAATCCATAGTATGTCAGGATTTACTGAATCCTTTTCAAGTAATTTTTGTTGTCGCTTTTGCAAATGTTCAAAAAGTATAATGCGAAATTTGTGTAAACAAGACGAGAGTACTCTTAGAACCAAAGACAATTATGCAGAGGATCTGGATACATATTGATTTATGCCGATTTTGAAGTTTCGAATATTTAATATTTCGAAATGTCACGATTTAGTTAATATACTGAAACAAAAAATTTTCTATCCGAATAACCCTCGGACATTGATAAATGCTCAAAAATTTTATGACAACTTTCTCAAGCTTGTTGCTTGTAGGCAACAGACCTCCGCCTACGGCGTCTGTTTCCAAGCAACAAGCTTTCGAAATCTGTCATATAATTTTCTCGAACAATTATCAATGTCCTTGGGTTATTACTACTGAAAATTATATCGTTGACATCATGCACGACATATTTGAAGGTGTAGGTGTTTTTGTTATTCTGAATTTATTACATCAATTTATTTTAAAGATAAATATTTTACTTCAGAAACTTTAAATTTCAAATTAAAACATTTTAATTTCGGTTCCCAAATATCTAATTAGTCCTCCTTTAAAAACAGCAGATAATTTAAGGAAGAAAAAAGTAAATATGAGTGCCTCTGAAATGAAATGTTTTTTGCTTTATGCAGGGATACTGATTGGACCCTTTGTACCTACTGATAATCATTATTGGAAAATGTATGTGTGGTTAATAAAAATATTAAATATAGTACTTCTTCCGACTGTCTCTACTCAAAACTGCCAAAGGTTAAATTTTTATGTAGAACAAGTTAATTTATTGTATACAAGTTTGTTTTGTGAACCTTTAAAACGAAAATTTCACCATTTATTACATTACAGTTATGTTATGTTAAAAACCGGACCCCAAATGAACTTTTCTGCTTTTAGATATGAAGCAAAGCATAGAAAATCCAAACTATCTGCCACTGTCGTAGCTCCCAGAGTTAGTATAACTAAAACTTTGGCTATCAAACATCAGTTAATGCAAACTAACTGATTTATTTTGCAAAAAGGTTTCTTAAATGAAATAGAAATCCACAGGAGTGTTACGGTATTTAGCCATGATAAAGAATATTCAGATTTGAAAAACTTGTTCTTGGTATCTAATGTAAATTTTGATTTTGAAGATTCAATAAATCTAGTAGAAAAAATAGTTATTCATAATAATACATACGAACCAGTGAATATAATACTGGTTGAATATACACCAAAACTGTTTGGTAAAATATATAAAATTATTTTAAATAGTACCTCATCTGATGTTTATTTTATATACTATAAAATATTTTGCACATTTGATAATCATTTAATGACTTATGAGATAACAGAGAGTACACAAAAATAGTTATTTATGTAACTAGTGTGTAAAGTAGCCTTTTTTTTTGACGACTGTGAATATTGTCGCATGAGCCGCAGGCGAATGCGACAATCACATGAGTCGAAAAAAAGGTCTTTACACACGAATTGCATACAATATTTTTTCTACTAGCGAATATTTAATTGAAATACAAAAGTTTAATAGTAATTTTCTTTACGCACTAGTGCGTAAAGAAACATACTTTACGCACTAGTGCGTAAAGTAAGTTAAATTTTTCTTTAGAGTCTTTTTATAATAATCTAAAATAACATCATAGTTTTCTAAAAAAATTCAATTCCTGAATATAAAATACAATTGCTTACTCTAGGTATAGTCGGAAGATCTCAATTTAAATTTTAAATGTCAGATTCAATTCACAAAGAAATGTCAGTCACTCACCGCCAACTTATACCTATTTACCGTATTATTTCCAGTACTTAATAATTATTTAACAATAATTGTTAAATAATTATTAGGTTATTTTACCGAATTCTATAGGTTTCTATCTCCAATTTATGAAAAAAACTTTGATTTAATATCCGTTTATTATACCTATATTTTTATAAGACTGGATATCTATAACTACATACATATTGGAATTTTTTCTTTACGCACTAGTGCGTAAAGTAAAACTCTTTACGCACTAGTGCGTAAAATAAAGTTTTACGCACTCGAAAATGTGTCTAAAGTACGTACTTTACACACGGTAGTAGAAAAAATATATTTCTTCAATCAGAACTTTATAATCACAAAACATTCTCACCTGTTGCACAGTCTAACAAAAATTACATAGTTTGTGAATATTAATACAATTATTACAATAAAGAATATATTTTCATTTGTTTGTGGAGAATATAGTTTTGTTCATTTGTTTGCTTGTCGAGAAAAAAATAAGTATGTAACCCTAAAAACCATTTTCGTTTAGTGTGTGAATATTAATACAATTATTACAATTAAGAATATATTATTTTCGTTCATTTGTTGGTTTGTGAAGAATACATTTTTGTTCATTTGTTTGTCTGTGATGAATACATTTTTGTTTATTTGTTTGCTTGTCAAGAATAAAATGAGTATACCTATAACCCTAAAAACTATTTTCGTTTAGTGTGTGTGTATTAATAGAATTATTACAATTAAGAATATATTTTCGTTCATTTGTTTGTTTGTGAAGAATACATTTTTGTTTATTTGTTTTTCAAGAATAAAATGAGTATAACCGTAAAAACTATTTTCTATTATATTCTTATCCATTTGTTATCGGAGCGAAGAAAATACCTATATGATTGTTCGAAATTGTAGACAATGGAGTTCTATGTAATTCCTTGCTTCGGATTTCCACTGTCTTGTGATTGTTTCATTTTACACAACGTTTCAATCGATATGAATGCCAAAAAATGGTCTTCAGGTGAAATATGTTCTTACCTGAAGACGATGGAAGATTCATTTCGATTGAAACGTTGTGTAGAATAAAACAATCGAGACTATGGAAGTCTGAAGCCAGGAATCATATGATGCCTATATAAAAATATTATAATGCCTATATGAAAATAATATAATGCCTATATACCAAGATTATAATGACAATATAAAAATAATATAATGGCTGTACAAGAATAATATAATAGTCATACAAAAGTTGTATAATATTAATACAAAAATAATATGATGGCTAGTCTTCAATCAAGTAACTTCAACAAAATTGTATACAAAAATTTCATAATATTCAATTAACAATTGTATAAAGGTTATAATCTTGTTTACTAGAGTAAAACAATGTCAAATAACGATTATCTAGAAATTGTATAACTGTCATACAATATTATTATTGGCCTGAAAACGGGTGTTATAATGATTATTTTTTTCACTTGTCAAAATCTGACATTTTGGTGGTTTTAACCAATATCAATACATTACTCTAGCCAATCATTCGGTACCTATTATACTGATAATTCTGCTTCCTAATCGATAATACCTTGTTTACATTGAAACGTCAAAATTTTACTTTACATTTGTCATTATTGACAACTAAAAGTGCTTCGAAGTTTATTGAAAAATGAACACAAACTGATTCAGTGCCATCACCCAAGAGAATATTGAACATTTAATACAAAATTCCACTCCACAATTGATGAAAAAAATAATCTTCCCAAATACAACTCGCTCTTCGAATTTTCTCGCATAATTTTTTATTTTCAACACTTAAACTTGTTTATTTGAGGCAAAAACATTCAAACAAACCGAATTTAGATAAAATCCCTCGTCCTAACGGACTCGTGATTTTATCAATCGGTTTGTTTTCATATTCTTGCCAAATAAACAAGTTTTCGGGAAAAAGAAAAAATTATCGATAATAAAATTTTAAGCACTCGTGGTATAACCTTTGATAATTTTTTACTGAATATAGTAACCAATCAAATTACTTAATTTCAAGTCATGTGTCAAATTTCATCCAATCACCGCTGTATTACAGCGATAATACCCTACATGTGGTGTTTTCAGTTTGGTGTTTATTTTATATTAAAAATTAATTAAACGTCAATATGACAACTGGATTAAAAATGTCGCGAAGATTTGGTATTGCGTCTAACGATTCAATTAATTTACCAATTGTACTTTCCACAACTGTAGTTTTAAATAAAAATGAATAATATTTGATTAAAACTAATAAAGTTCGTATTGAAAATTATTAAACGTCAGATTGACGATCAATTTTTTGATATCTACAAAGTAAAAAATTACGCAAAAGTAGGATCGTCAACTCAGATGAACGGACCCGAACCTGCTGTGGGCATCCCCAGATGCTTAACGAGGTCATGGTTAAAAGGGTGGTTGAAAGAACAACACAAAAAATACTGCAAGAACACGACCAGGCAAATACATGGGAATAAATTCATAAAAGAACCATCAGAAAAAGTGGCGAAAGAACTGCTCTCAATGAGCAGGAACAAACTACGCACCATAACGGGGCTACTTACGGGACATTTTCCCACAAAGCACCTAAACCTAAAGCACCTAAACAAAATAGGGCTGTACAAGGGAGACGTTTTATGCAGAAGATGCAAAAAGGATACCGAAACAGCTCTGCATATACTATGCAACAGTGAGTCACTGGACCACAGAAGGCAGGAACTGTATGGTAGACCCCAAATGACTCCAGAAGACTTCTACAACCAACCAGCAAAGAACCTGTATGAGCTAATACAGGGAACGGAATGGGTGAATAGGTTGTAGTCAGAACACTAGGAGTATCCACAATAGGCCCAGGAGGCTGAGGTGGTACCGGCGAAGGGACGGCTCCAGGGGAAAAAAAAGTAAAAAATTATCTTATCGAATACTCCTCGGGTCTTGATAAATACTCAAAATTTTGTCGAAGAGAATCCTTCAAGCGTGCTGCTCAAAGATAATAGCCCTCGGCCTGCGGCCTTGGGCTATTATCAAGCAACACGCTTTCAGCATTCTCTATGACAAAATTATCTCGGCATTATCAAGACCCTAGGGGTATTACTACTGATTATACAACATTGTTAATGGCTTAAAAATACGTATAATTATAGTAATACAAAATGAGAATAATTGTTATTCAAGTGAATTTTAATGCATATATTCTAGTTGTATAACCAATATACAATCATGTTTAATCGTTAAACAATCCAAATTTAGTTTCCAGAAAAACGCGTTTTATAACCACAAGTTGATTTGTCACAAATACTATATACCTTTTGTATAAAGATAATACAAGTTTTATATTGTGGTTAATGATTTTTCTCTCAGTGTATATACGCCGATAGCACACGCCTAGGATGTACTGTATATCAGAAGGCCTATAGCTGGAAAATGCGTAGCATGTGAAAAGGATGTGCTATCACATGCTTGTTGGCACTTTGAGCTTTTTAGTGCTGGGTACATACTCCAGCATCTTATAAGAACATCTTTCATCACATTCTGAAAACCTGACCAGCATGTGACCAGGGCGCAACACAATCTATTTATAGCACATGTTTTGGTATTATTTGAGAACATGCTTTGCATATCCATGTTCTTTTTGAAAATATTCCACGCATGCTTAGGATGTCAAATTGCTATGTGGGTTATACGTTAGAACATCTGTTTGCAACAGGTTTCATATACATATACAATAAATATCAAATTTTGGATTTGTTCACACACACGTAAGTTTGATGATTAAATTTATAGTTTATGAAATTTTTTGAAGATTGGATAATTACTTCTTCTCTATGTTTTAGACCGCTCTGGGCCTTGAAGTCTTCGCAGAAGTGGCTTCGATATAGCTTCGGGGTCGGCTTGGGAAAATTTTCAGTTCAGCTTACCTCTTGGACTTTTCTCTTATGGTTTATTTGAGGAATCCAATATTTACGTTGATTATTCAACATCTGTTTTTAACAGGAACTTGTTACGAAGGTTGGTAACACAAGTATACTGTATAGTTACACTTTTTAATTTAACTTAATTCTTAGATCTGACATGAAAGAGACTATACTTTTCAATTCTGTATCTTTCTTAAAAACCCGACGCTTTCTTCCCCGTTTCTAATCAATAGCAACGTATTTCAATTTTTTTTAATCAAGAACCATATTATTATGTCTCTTAATTTTCAAGTTTATTTTATCTTCTCTGACCAATCAAATTCATTTAATAATTTTTTATATCTGTTATTTGACTTGATTCTTTTATAATTTGATCTTTTTCTGATATGAAAGTTTATTTTTAATATCTTTAAATAATTTATTGTTGTTTTCATATTTTAGCTAGATAATTTTAAAAATCATTTGACTTTTGTTTTAATTTCCGTTGCTATGTCCTCTTCTACGTTCGAGTTAATAAATAATCTAGGTTCACACCTCATTAAATGTGTTCATAAGTGTACTTTTTCTATTTTTACCAGTGTCAGATTTTCTATAACCCAACTAATAATTTTTATTCTTCAGGTTCTTTCTTTTTCGATTTATTATGAGCCAAGAAACTTATGCGAAGCTTTTGAAAACTCTGAAACTATGAGATAGGATTTCAATAAATTAGAGAGAAATTATCAAGATTCCCGTTCAAAGTTTGGGTTTGATAAGTGACAGACTTCACTACCGCCAAAAGTTCTCTTCTCGTGACGCAGTAGTTCCGTTCTGGTTTGGAGAGGACTTTACTGAAATATCCCAGCACTTTTTCTTGCCCTCCTTGGATCTGTAAGAGTACTCCTCCAATTCCTACGTTGCTTGCATCAGTGTCAAGAATGAATTCTCCTCCTGGTAACGGATATCCTAGTATCGGAGCCGTGGTTGAATGTCTGTTGAGGGTTTCAAAAGCGCAGTTTTTACAGTCTTCATCCCAATGGAAAGTTCTTGTTTCTTCTGTGAGACGAGTTAGTGGCTTGGCAATATCTCCAAACTTCCTTATGAACCTTCGATGGTAAGTCCAAGAAAACTCCTGACTTGATGTTTGTCGGTTGGTTGCAGCCATTGCTTAATGGAAGCAATTTTCTCTTGATCTACTGCCACTCCTCCGTTACTCACAATATGACCCAGATAGTTGACTCGGTTTTGGAATAACTGACATTTCTTCGGGTTTAACATAAGCTGAGCAGCTTGAAGTCGTTGGAATACGTCTTGCAAATTCTTCAGGTGTTCATAGAATGTCTTCCCTAATACTACAATTTCGTCCAAATAGACCAGGCAAGTTTTCCAAGATAACCCTCTCAATACATTTTCCATTAGTCTCAAATGTGGCGGGCGCGTTACAGAGCCTGAAGGGCATGACATTGAACTGCCATAATCCGGCTCCGGTGGTGAAAGCAGTTTTCTCTTTGTCTTCTGGGTCCATTTCTACTTGCCAATAGCCAGACTTCAGATCCAAGGTGGAAAACATTTTACTACCAGCCAAAACGTCTAGCGTATCGTCGATCCGAGGCAGAGGATAGCTGTCTTTTTTCGTCACGTTATTCAGCTGGCGATAGTCCACGCAGAATCTGGTAGTTCTATCCTTTTTCTTGACGAGCACTACTGGAGACACCTATGGACTAATAGATGGTTCTATAATTTTTTTCCTTTATCTCTTGAATTCTCTTTGCAGGGTTTTATTTACTCGATCTTCTTTTCTTCTGCTGGAATATCTTGTGTTCCTGAATTTGCCATTTTTCTCTCTTACTCCTGGATTTTCTCTTCTATTGTTGTCATTTGACTCTCAATATCTGATTTTAGGGACGAAATTTTATTTTCGAATTCAGCGGCAATGTCATTTTTCATTGACAAAATATTGGCAGAAATATCGTCCTTCATGGTAGAGATCTTCTCGTCCATATTAGCAGAAATATCGTCCTTCATGGTAGAAATATCATTCTTCAAAGTAGATATTGAATAAGAATGTTTCTGGATTCAAGTTTTCGCTTTCCAGTGCTATTTTCAGTCTTTCAACTAATTCACTCTTTTTTCCGGACGTTTCCAACTCGCGATTTCCTAATAATTCTGCTTTTAGTTCCGTCACTTTCAGGTCATATAGTCTCTTGGCCATTTTTACGTAATTATTTATTTATATTACCCCACACCTGACACCAATGTAATGTTTTTCTTATTTATTCGAACTGTTTTTACCGTGGGATGAAATTATACGCTCACTATGGCTAATTACTATTGATTTATTGAAGAGAAACACTTACACACTATACTAAACTTCATTTATACAGTGCTATTCAAAAGTCCCCTCCCCCCCTCTTATCTCTCGAACGGCTACACTTACATTGATAAAATTTGGAGGGTAAAAATAAAGTGTTGTAAACTTCTCTACGAATGGTAACAGGTGACGTAATAGTAATAGATGACGTCACAGTGCCACTCTGGCCAATAATTTTAAATAGGACCTTATGGCAAGTGATATCTCGTTTGAAAGGCATCGACATTGGCTATATAGCCATATAAATTTTGTTTGGGTTTAAACTAATTTTGACAGATAAATTAAATAAATACCAAAATTATTATTTCACATTTAAATATTGAAGATTTTTCAATCCGCCTCTGGTTAGTTGTCAAAAAAATTGACGTTTTCAATTTAATAGTATTTGTTGGTTTGCAAAGTTTTCCTAAATAGTTTAAATATTTAATTTCATTATTGTTTAACGAGACGTTTAAGAGTTTACATAGGCAAAATGGTACGTACTCAAGCCGACAAAGTAGCAGCTATCTTAATAATTTGTGAATCTAGAAAGAATCTCCAGGAAGCGGAACGTTTATTTAATGAGAGATACCCAGATCGCCCTATATAGAGAACTTATTTGAGGGAGCTTCTTCACAAGTTTGAAGCAGCAGGTAGTGTTCAAGATGCCAAACGATCTGGTCGACCAACATTTAGTGAGGATAAAAAAACTGATATAGTTGCTGAAATGGTAGTAAACCCTACTTCCTCTTCAACTAAAGTTGCGTCTATCTGTGAAGTAGGTAAAAGTACAGTACAGAGAGTGTTGACTAAAAATAAATTGTGCACAACCTTTCGGATGACGACCCCGACAGAAGACTCGAATTCTGTGAACACATTACACAAAAACAATTTGTTTTAGTGACGAAAGTACTATTTGCCTTAATGGAAATGTGAATACACAAAACGTTAGGTATTGGAGTGACACAAATCCTCACACCTTTCGTGAACAACCCAATTTCAAGAAAAAGTCAATGTTTGGGCAGGTATTTTGGGCAACCACATAGTTGGTCCTGTTTTCCTAAATTCAAATTTAAGCGGTTGAGTGTATCTGGCACCAGATAGCATTGGCGTTTTGAAAGAAAGAATTATTGAAGAATGCAATGCAATTTTAGCTGACACATTCGAACGATAACGACAAGCACGATACACATACGTATCGTGTACGACAAGAGTTTACTAATAGGATGTATTACTGTCAGGAAGTAGACGAAGCACATTTCGAACACTTGCTATAAGAATCTATTGTTGATATTTGATCAATTGAATTTAAAAAAATGATTTCTATAATTTTGGTATTTATTTAATTTATCCGTCAAAATTAGTTTAAACCCAAACAAAATTAATATGGCTATGTAGCCAATGCCAATGGCTTTCAAACGAGATATCACTTGCCATAAGATTCTATTTAATATTATTGGCCAGAGTGGCACTGTGACGTCATCTATACTATCACGTCACCTGTTACCATTCGTGGAGTTTACAACACTTTATTTTCACCCTTAAAATTTTATTAATGTGAGTGTAGCCGTTCAAAAGATACAAGGAGGGAGGAGACTTTTGAATAGCACCGTATACATTTACTTAATGTCTACTAATGTATCTCTACTTGATATAATCATTGTCCTAATTCATCTTCAACACTATTTATATTCACTATCTGTTCACTCACTGTATACTGAAACTGTTTACCGATTCACTGTATACTGAATAACTCCTCGACTCCCCCGAAAATTCGCGTATATATAGCCCTCCAAAACTCTAGAACTTCCTTGAATCTACCGCCTTTTATGCTTCGAGAACAGTCTGGAATATTACCTGTTAAAGAACCTTCCTAGAAAGGT
Source organism: Galerucella calmariensis (assembly GCA_910591675.1). NCBI lineage: Eukaryota > Metazoa > Arthropoda > Insecta > Coleoptera > Chrysomelidae > Galerucella > Galerucella calmariensis. The sequence continues at coordinate 12,323 of CAJUYG010004199.1, forward strand.
CGCATTCGCCAAAATTTATAGTTTGCGACAGGACCGCCTTTTGAATCAATGAGTTCGTAACAGTAATAAGACTAGTTATTGTTAGATTTTCATTAAATTAAAATAATAAATAATTTGGGCATTCCAAATCATTTCTGGCGCAGTCAGTAGGATATCTAGATTGTAACGTATCGAAAGTGATCAAGTTTGTTTCGACAATTGACTAGATATACCGAACTTTTAAGTTGTGATTCGTATGTGGTGGTGTTTTAAGTGGAGTGGTTCTCCGAAAATCGAGAAACCCATCTATCGAAGACCATCGCCAAAGCACTCTTGCGATTCGAAGCAACGAAAGTTGGAACACGAATCGTCCAACCTTGCGAGGATTGTATTCTCATAGTTAAGTGGATATGCTCAAATTCATTATCATTTTTATGTAAGTCGAAGTAATTGGAATATCAATTAAACAGGGATAATTGGAAACAGATAGTACACAGTTAGCAAAATTTTTTTTTCATGAATTAAGATAATTCAATAAGGATACATACATAAATTTGCATCATAATTTGAACATATATATGTCCATCGAATCTTTGGTAAGCGAACTTGAAAATATTCCCAATTTGACAAGACCAATAATGGCAGAATTTAAACCTAAATTTCTTTACTGTGTTCCAGAATTTGATGGTAACCTGAATGAACTTAATCGTTATTTATCTATTTGTGAATCAATTATTGGTACATTTTATTTAAAAAAGCAACCCCATCATTTTCAAAATACATATTTACTAAATTCATTAATTTCAAGACTGCGTGGCAATGCCAAATTAATTGTAAACATTCAAAATGTCGCTACTTGGAATTCTTCAAAAGATTCACTTACATTTACTTATTATTTATATAATAACCTAGCTTTAAAAACATCTGGTCTAAGAGAACCCTTAGGAACAACAATTCGTTGCATGAGACCAAACGCCTTAAGCGAAGCATTGCAATTTGTCCTAGAGGAAGATAACATCAGTTACTTTTCGAAATTATCAAAATAAAAATTCTTATAGACAAAATTCCTTGCAAGCGAGGCAACAGCAAAGACGCAATTTCAATAACCCCCCTCATTCAAATAATCAAAATCAATTCAAACATCGAAATTATTTCAATAGGAACAAGTTTAATTCAAATACCCCCAACAACGCATTCGCCAATACCTTTCCAACACAACCAATCCCAATTCAGCCCCAGCCGTTGAGAAATCAACGTTTTCCAAGCTGTTCTAGCGTTTTTAGACAAAACAGAAACAACGATGTATTTAGGCCCGACCAAATACAAAATCAAAGCCTACCAAAACCCACACCAATGAGTGTTTCAACTCGAAACACCTTTAACCAAACGTTTCGAACACTTCTTATTCAAATCAAAGACCCCGCAGGAATTTTATCTCGGAAGAATTGCTTAATACCGACTGTCAAACTTCTTTTCTGGACTCTGAGCAAGATAACAAGCTATATCGAACACAGCAACCAAGCATATAATTCAGAATCTTATGATTTAATTAATCTCGAACAAACAAACGGAAATTTTCAATAAAGGCCTCGGAATTATATGCCGAATTAGATTCTCAAGTTATCTGTTCAAAAAAGGCCTCAGAATCATATGCCGAATTAGATTCTCAAGTTATCTGTATCAATAACACTAATTCTAGTGAATAACCTAATATTTTATTTCCGGAATACGACTTAAAGATATTAATTGATTCAGGTTCCACAAAATCTTTTGGAATCAAATATAGTATAAAAGTTATTCCCAAATAAAATAAAAAAGGATCCATTTTTAGTATCTACTGTATTTCAAAAATCCGCTAACAAATATAGTGCTTTATTACCAGCATAAAAAATATTTAAATTGCCACAACCTTTAGAATTAAAATTCTTTTTGTTTAAATATCATAACGTATTTGATGGGCTAATAGGTCTAGACAACTTAAAGATTTTACAAGCAAATTTAGACTTCGACAAAGGTTATTTGTCAACGCCCTTTTCAAAAATTCAGTTAATTTTTTGACCGTACCAGAAATGAGTTAAATTTAATCAAAATTGCCCCACGATCTGAACAAATAATACGAGTTAAAACGTCAATCTCAGACGGAGAAATTATTATACCACATCAAAAAATTCACAATTGTGAAATACCCGAAAGCTTAACTATAGCTAAACAGGGTATGACATTGACTACAATCTTAAATAACGGCATCAATCAACTAATGTGAACCACTTACAGTAGAACCATTTGACATAGAACATAAATTCAAGAATTTAATTTGAACAATTTCGACCACACCAATAAACAAGACCTAGACTTTTCAACCATTAGACTTGATCATTCAAACACAGAAGACAAACAACAAATCGTAAATTTAATAAAACAATTTTCTGACGCTCACTTTTACAAATAAAATAAAGCCTATTAAAACCTCTGACGAAATACCTGTGTACTCCCCTGATCGAAGCCTGTAGCAACAACGAAGTCACTCTAGGCTGGATCAAGGGGCACAGTAAATCGAAACGTAACCACATTGCCGACTCACTAGCCAGGAAAGCAGCCTCCCAAAAACTCTTGGGACCCGGCACTTTCATTGGTCTGTCGGCGTCGGCTATGATTGACCTAATAAAGGAACACTCCCTTGATAAGTTTAAGGGTAGATGGGACGATGCAGAAGGTTGCAGGCTTGACAAGGAACTGCTGCAGTACCCGGACAGCAAAGTAGCCAAAAAATACGTGACTATGAACAGACAGAACCTTCGGACAGCCACGGGTATTCTGACCCGGTCACTGCCACCTACGAAAACACCTCTACAGACTGGGTCTGTCTGACACTTCACTCTGTAGAGGATGTGAACAGGAAGATGAGACTGTCGAACACATTCTTTGTGAATGTCCGACACTCTCTCAATTTAGGTTTTCCGTATTCGGCGAGTACAGGCTAACACAAGCCAACATGAGGGAGCTTACTTCCGGCGACGTTATCGCCTACTTCAAACAAGTAGGCTGGATGACGAGCCAGAAGGAAGTCTGAACCTCGGAAGGATGCACAATGGGCCAATTGTGGCCTTAGTGCCGTGGGGGGTCACCCACCCTTCAAATTCTTACAGACAGACAGACCTGTGTACTCTAGACCATATAGATATCCGTTAATTTACAAAAATGAGGTTCAAAAACAAATTCAAAAAATGTTGAACTCAAATATAATTCAACCAAGCAACTCACCCTGGTCGTCCCCTATTTGGGTAGCTCCAAAGAAAATGGACGCCTCAGGTCAACAAAAATGGAGAGTTGTTATTGATTATCTCGTCAATTAAATGCTAAAGCTGTAGATGATAAGTACCCTTTGTCTAATATCACCGACTTTTTAGACAAGTCAGGAAAATGTCAATATTTCACCACTCTCGATTTAGCTAGTGAGTTCCACCAAATTGAGATGAATCCAAACGATATTGGAAAAACAGCATTTACAAGCAAAAACGGGTACTGGGAATTTTTGCACCTGCTACCTTCCAACGTGTCATGGACAATATCCTTCGTGGCATACAAAACGAACAATGTCTTGTTTATTTGGATGATATTATAATATTCTCCACATCCTTACAAGAACACTTAGAACGTTTAAAAAATGTTTTTCAACGCCTCAGAAAATCAAACTTTAAAATACAAAATGATAAGTCAGAGTTTTTGAAAAAAGAGGTAGCTTATTTGGAACACTTAGTAACCCCCGAAGGTGTCAAACCAAACCCAAATAAAACTGAAGCAATAAAAAATTATCCAATACCCAACACTCCTAAGCAGATAAAAGGTCTGCTGGGATATTCTCGCAGATTTATTCCAAATTTTGCAAAAAAATTTCGAAGCTACTAACCAAATGTTTGAAAAAGGGAGCGAAAATCGTTCATGACAATGAATTTAATAACTGTTTCGAGATATGCAAAAACTTACTAATAAACGAACCAATTTTACATTATCCAAATTATTCCCAAAAATTTAATTTAACAACAGACGCTAGCAACTTTGCTATAAGAGCAGTGCTATCGCAAGGTCCTACCGGAAAAGATCGTACAATAACATATGCATCGCGGACATTAAACGATTCGGAACAAAATTACTCGGTTATAGAAAAAGAACTTTTGGCGATAGTTTGGGCGACAAAATATTTTAGACCATACTTATATGAAAATGAATTTAATATAGTGACCGACCACAAACCACTCAAATGGCTTTTTTCCTTGAAAGACGAAAATAGTAAATTCACTCGTTGGAAATTAAGACTGTCTGAATACACCTAAAACATTATTTTTACAAAAAAGGAAGTTTACATTCAAACGCCTTCGCACTATCTCGAATTGAAATTCACACAAAAGAGACAAATGACTTTTGGAACAAATAGACGATATTATTCAGGACACTGAAAATTATAAATGTTTAAATAGAAGCCTTAATAACAATGAGTCAACAATTACGAGTAGGTTATCAAACTACATCAATAAATTTTTATACTGAAACTATTCCTATTCCCAAAATTAATACCTACGACTAATCAAGACAAAACTACCGACAACGACTCGCTACAAGTAGAACATGACTTTGACAATACAACAATACCAGAAACTGAAATAAACGAGCAACCGAATACAAAAGACGACTTAGTTGAAATCGGCGATCAAACAGTACATTCTAATAACGACCCAAATCCAATTTTCGGAATTTCCACGATCTCCACGGCCGTTAACTATGGAAAAAATCAAATATTCATTAATTCAGTTCTACATTCTCCTGCTAATCCAAGAATTAAAATTTTATTCGAAAACAGAAAAAGAATAAGCCTGCAACCATCAAAAAATAATTTCGAAAAAGAACTTATAAAGTTCGTAAAAAATTATATTATCCCCGAAACCCACATTCTGAAAAAAATTTTCTTGAATAAAAGAAAATTTTTTTAGGATAACCAAATCTGAAGTTTGAAGAGAGTCAACCAAACAGAGGTGTTAAGTTAAAATTTCGGTTTGTTTAAAATTTTTAAAATTTATTTTAAACAACTACAAGTTTAAATAGAACAATACATTTTTTAAAACTTCAAAATAATTTCTTTCGTGCAAACTCGAGTTGTTTAGTTTAATAGAGGAGTTCAGTCTAAGGTCAGTGTGGCTAACAAAAAGTGGTTTTTCTGATAAGAATGACAATTAATGTCTACCCCTTAAAACATAACATTTTTGCATGTTTTTCATCA
>CAJUYG010004200.1:0-17572 GCA_910591675.1 Galerucella calmariensis
TGAGGTGAAGTATTTCATTCTTTTCAAAGTGGTTTTCCGTAGGCCTATAGGGGATGTATTTGCCACTTCAAATATCAAATACAACGCGCCATGGTTCTATCTCCTTATATCATTATTTTATTGTGATATATAAGATGGTGTGGAAATGAACCGTATTAATACCATTGTATCAATTCAATAAATTTAAAAAAATTATTTGTTATTTTATTTGACTAACCTAATAGATGAAAATGGTTTTTAGATTGTGGATTACCACAAATAAAATACCCAAGCTAAGTTGTGAGGAATCGTGCCGAATGGCCGCAGGGTGATATGCGGTCACGAATGATCCCCTTGGGGATCCGGGCGGAACCCCATTGTAATTAGCCTTCCCCTGGTGATGCAAGGCTCTGCCAGAGGTGACCAACCCTTCCCTTGCTGTGGAAAAAACGATCCTCAATCAAAAGCAGTGGCTGGGGATCAACAGAAATGTCCACCCCGAAATACTGCACAGAATGAGGCGGACACAAAGGCCAAGGCGAAAGCGCATTTGCGGCGCCGAAGCCAAAAGTAAGAAGAGAGCAAAGGAATCAGGTTTGGCAGCACCTACAAGTGCACCCCCTCCCTCCCACTCCACCTCCAACAGCAAAGGCACTTCCTGCGGCGGGCGACAATAGCTCCGCTTTGAATAAAGGCAAGGAACCGGCTGCCCTGCAGGAAAGTGCCCCCACTCGAGCACGGAGGGGACTCCTAGAAGGCTGAAGAAGCCGCAAAGCGAGAGAAATGTCGCCGCACCTTCCAAAACCTTTGCGGATGCCACCTTGAGACACCTCAAGGTTGCTATTATAGATGAGACTAACCCGTACGGTAAGGTTACCGCAGAACGGGAGAGAATTGTCAAAAACGAGCTGCTAGAGGAGCTGGACAAGATCATCTTCTCCGCCTCCAGCAGCAATAGCAAAGCACTAACGTTTAAGTCGTGGACATACTTCGGTGAAATCATCAGAGTGGTCTCTTCATCCTCTCCTTGAATAGGAATCCTCCTTAGCATCAAATTAATGTGGTAAAGACGGGACCTAATCCGTAAAGACGGGACCTAATCCGTCTATATTCGTTCTCCTTATTCAACCTATCAACCTGTCAAACTAAAAAACAAAACCAAGAATAAGGCACCACGGCAAAACCAAACAACTGGCTCCAAATACTACAACCTAAAGAAAGATCAAGAATATAACCAATCTATGTCTATACAACAAAAGTATCCACCTTTTCAAAATATACCAAACGACTAATATCAACTCTCTATAAAATTTTATATATCTATTCATCTAATAGCAAATTTAATCAATTAATCTGGTGTTATTGAAATACCCAAATGATCGCAAAGATTAAAAGAATAAAATCACCAATTATTTTTATTTCAATAATTTTAAAACCACAGAAATTCATTTTTATTTTGCTTACCAGTTACCCACCTAACTTGATCGAAAATGTGTTACCAGCACTGTCGTGTAGTATTATAGCAGAGTATCTTTAATAATAAAACTAAACTAAATGATTTTTTTTTCTTCAACCAAAACTATCTGATTCAACCATGGAGCTAGTATTAAGAGGAGTCGCTACGCCTGTCATAAAAGTGGTATCGGTTTCGCCATTTTACTACCACTTCATTGTCGACTTGACATTAGTATTGTTTTGTGGATGTGAATTGGGTATTTTTGGATTTTCTTTTTGTTAGTGTCGTTTTTTTCTATTTTAATAATTGAACAATAATGGATCCTTGTGCTTTACGAAGTTGTACAAGTAGAGAACAGCATATCATAGGTTAGTAAACAATCCGAACAGGACTGTACTGGAATATATTTCTTTGTGCTCCAATAAGTTTTATTCAACTTCATATTATATTTAATGTTTGTAGATTTCTTAGAACTCCTTCAATAAGTGATATGTGGTTGAAATTTGTGAAAAGAGGTTCTTGGCAGCCAACAAAATACAGTGTTTCTATATTATCAATTTCATCTTGTTAAAAAGACGATAATTTGCACTTTAACGAAGAAAACCACCTCTAATCAAAAATTCAAAAAGCCGCTACTGCTGCTATACCTAGGTGAAAAATAATTTCACCAGTGAATATATTTTTATTGATTGAAAATTTAAATAGTCTGGCTCTGCCGTCGACGCCATATTGCTAACATCACAATGTCACTCATCTGATACCAATTTCCTATTATAAGATGGTCGACTGTGTCATCTCCTCTTAATCGTAGCTTCATGGATTCAACACAAGTGCAAATTAAAAACAACAACGGAATGTTCAATTCCTAAAAGGAGCCTTAGTTACCAACTAAAACCCTGACACGTTGGGCGCCACTTTTGTTCCGTCCTATTCCTTCAGGAACGGGGTAAGGTTTGTTTTCAAACGTTGAGCTTGTGAGCTTCAAGCAATCAACCATAAGCTCTAGTCGGGGAGAAGGGGAATGGGTGGTATTTATTCTAAGAAAAATTAATACCAGGCTGGTTGGTAACTAATACTACTTATTATTAATTATATTCGTCACAGACGGAGCTGGTACACAAAGTAGAAAAGAGTAAAGGTACATAAGCCTACTTATAAGCACAATAAAGAGTGAGGATATTCGTGCGCGACCATAGATCTATAAGCCGGGACTGTCAATGTCAAGTCAAGTGTCATACAATATACAATAAACAAGATATTTATAATTTATGTTTTCACATGATATGATTCATGATTGTAAATTAATGGATAAAAATAAAGTAAAACTAATGGACAAAATGAAATTAATACTACCTACTCCTATTAAAATGATTATTATTACGGTACGTTATCGCCCAAGAGTATATCGACGGTGGAAAGTAAAAAGTGCCTAACCGACATTTTAGCCGTTATAAAGTTATATACATAACTGTAACCGCCAAAAAATTCTGCGTCGAATGGACAGAGTTTCGAGTTCCTACGGTGAATTTGGCTGTCGTTTAGGAATATCGTATTTTGATGAATAATTCCAGCTTTTGGCGACCAAGCGACCAAAAAGTCACCTATTTTAAAAAAATATGTATTCAGGAAATTTTATACAAACAAATTATCTGCTTATTGAATTTTACATGTTTTTGATTTGAAATATTTTGACTTTTAGTCTTTTTATCTCGATTGTGAGAAAAAATAATATTTTGGTTGGCTTTAATTACCCACCAAAAAAAACATTTTTTTCTCACTTAAGTCTTTTAACCTCACTCAAAATTTTTACCACCCATCATTCTTCTACTTTTTACAAGTTGTTGATAATACAAAAATTTCGCTTGGTAATTTTATTTCTGCATTTAAAAAATATTACATTTGTCGCTTATGAAAATATGTCCAACAGTTTTTCATAATATTTTGGCACTAAGCTATGTTTTGTTAGAAGACATTTTATTAGAAACGGAGGTTAACGCCTTTCGCGTTCATTATCGTTTGACTGTCTCAAGATTTGACTTGTCGGAACAGGAAAACAGTATGAATCGGAACGTTGTTTGGTAAACACGTGCATCAAGCTCTGGTACATTTGCTAATTACTTCCATTGGAAGTGAATTTTTTACCTGTGTTATTTTATGGTTAATGATTAATAAACTATGGAACAGAAAAACAGACGTTCATCCAAGATAATGGAGCTGTTGATACTACGGTGACCCTGGTCCATCTTACGTTAACACAGAGACGGCACTTGCAGTCGAGGAAACGACTGACAAACAATTTGAAGCTGAGACAGGCGTTCTTGAAGAGATACATGCCGAAACGTTCACCTTACCATCTGAAAATGTAAATAATACAACTTTGATAGAATCAGAAATCTCAACGTCAACGGTTCACTTTGTTCAAACCATAGACGATGGGTTGAAAACATCAAATTTGTCGACTGCAAACTCCATGGAATCAAGTATAATATCAACAAATTCAACAGTTGAAAACCCTATTCCTGAAGGGTAAAGCACTGTGGGTAGAAGAGGTCGAAAACGAAATTGCAAAATCAATAAACGGTATATAGACTACTTATCAGAAGATGAAGATTTTTTAACTTTTCTAGACTATGACGGGGCGGACTTAGATTCAGATCAATGGTTGGGAACAGATGTGTCCGAAGAGGATGATACAGATGATGAGAGGATGACAAAAAAGAGGCGGTCTAAATCATAGAAGAAAAGGAATAAAGTGGATGACATATCAGAAGAAATTGTGGGTGAGGCTGGCTTGAGAAATCACAGAAAAAATACAAAAAAAGAACGACGACACAAACGATCTATTGGTGCTGAATATGTAAGAAAAGATGGCACATCTGTAAATGCTAAGTCAGTCCAACCTAATCCATGCAGTGGCAAAAAATGTGGTAACAATTGTGACAGCATATCGATTGAAAAGAGGCAGCAGGTGTTCAACTATATTTGGAAACTTGCGGTAGACCGCCGAAGAGATTGGCTCGTGAGCTTAACCCAAAAGCAAGGTGTAAAGCGTAAACGTGGAAGCTCAGAAAAGTGCAGTGTAACTTTTAAATATCATATTAATGAAGGTGAAGGAAAAAGGAATGTATGTTTGCAATTTCTAGCTGCTAATTTGAACGTTTCATCCAAAAGCATCTACAACACGGTTAAAAACTCTGAATGGGGTTGTGCTAAAGATGATTTGCGTGGGAAATGTATACCGCCAAATAAAACAAAACCAGCTATTTTGGAATCCGTTATTAATTTTATCAAGAGTTTGCCTGCAGTACCGTCTCACTATTCTCGTCATGTTTCCTCCCGAGTCTACCCACCACAGGAAATGGAAAATATTAGCAACATGTTTCGCATATATAAGAAACGGTGTGAAGTTAACGGAGTGGATTTTGTTGGTGAGAGACTGTTCCGTAGAATATTTACAGGAGAGTTTAACATCAGTTTCCATATGCCAAAAAAGGACAAATGTTTGAAATGTTTGAAATTTGAACATTCGGATATTACAGATCCGATCATAGCGGAAGAAAAGGCTAGCCACGAAACTGAAAAAAATATTCATAAAAGTGATCCTGGCACTTTATGTGCTAGTTTTGATTTGGAAAAAGTTTTGAATACTCCACACGAAGAGTCTATGCTCACGAAAATTGGCTATATACAACTTAAGTTTTTATGAGAATGGTACTCATAGGGTATTTTGTTTTTATTGGGATGAAAGAAATGGCAAAAGAGGTGCTAACGAAATAGCCAGTATTCTTAATAGGTACATCAAATCCGTTGATGAAAGAGGCAATATAAAAAACTTGCTTCTTTATTGTGACTGTTGTCCAGGACAAAATCGTAACCGTGTAGTCCTGGCCATGATACAGTCGACTTTGCAGGAATGCAAAAATATTGAAACAATACAGATGAACTATTTACTTACCGGTCACACATACATGCCTGTCGATAGTGTGCACGCGGTTATAGATGAAAATTTGAAAAAAAACAATCATACGCACCATCACAATTGTACACAGTGTTCAGCACAGCCAGACATGACCCTTTCCCATATGAAGTTGAAAAATGTAGTTTTGAAGATTTTTATAAATGGGACTCTATAGCTGATAAATATTTTAAGGGTAACTTAATGGGAAACATAAGTAAAATTAGGATTGTTACATTCAAAAAAAGTAATCCTCTAATTATTTCAGTCAAGATTACAATGAACAAATCTTCAAAGTCTAGTGTAATTGAAATTCAGTCAAAACCTAAATTGTCTCTTATGCTATGCTACCGATCATGTCTGCACATTTCAAAACCAAAATATGATGACTTGGTTAAACTTTGTAAAGACAAAGTTATACCAGCTCATCTTCAACATGAGTATATGAACTTGCCACAGGCTTCTACGCTTCAAGCATCAGCTAATTTTTAATTTTTTTTTTCTTTTCAACTAAACTTAAAATCGCTCTACTGTAAAGTTGGCTATGAGTCGCTTAGGCACTTTTGCCTTTCCACCGTCGATATACTTTTGGTTTACAAGTTATTTATTGTAGATAAATGGTATCAATTGTATAAAAAATGTTCCAAACACTATGTATAGACACACTTTGGTTTAATTCGGGTATGTTAACTTAACTCAGAGAGTCTGTTCACCACGGTAAGCCTCTTGTTTATATAACAAAAAGATGGATCCTACCTTGTTTATGGTGTTACTGTGAGAAACAAATGAGGCTCCAAAGCCAGAAAACAGCTCAGAGGTGGAGTGTACCAATACAGGATAGTCGAAGATCCTTCCTGGTGAGTAAATGAGTCCTAACAGTAAATTCTAGTAAATGGTACTTCATAATTATCGCTAACCAAATCTCTGGGTGGCATGCAGATCACAAGCAAAATCAAAGCACATGCTCAGTTTTCCCATGAAACACAAAAAGTGAAGAGTAGAGTATGGTAGATTAGATTAGAGGCCTGAAATAGAAATATCTAGTAGTGAACTATGTCTGAAACCATAACCCGCTATGTAGAATAGTATGTACATGGTTTCGATATGTTATTTGAGCACCTACCTGTTGATGATGGTTCGGCCTCGTAGTAGTCACTATTGGCAAGATCCACAATCGAAACCTTTTACAAAAAATTACCAACTACTGGTCAATGTAGAAATGATGGATCTTACAATCCTATTAGCATAAATCCTCAACTTGAGATTAATAAAAGCACATGCTTCCAGTGTCAAGCTAATTAGGCAAAAAATGACAAAGATCGAGACAATTGACAGACAGGGATTTCCTGTGAAGATCAGAGCCTTTCCTTACTCCCTTTCGGGAGTAATGCATCACGCTCCGGGAGTACTATGCACCGGTGTTTTGAACAGTTCTCTTGATTCTCGTGCACCCGAACGCTCCAGCACCGCCAGCTTTTGAAATGTCAAATATCACGGCATGTTTTTAGTTGGAGTTTTATCCCCAAAAACTTTTATAAACATTAACAAATATAGTTTCGTGAAAATGGAAAGAATTCTTGATACTGAATTGGAAAAGACAGTTGTGGTAAGTTTGTTTATGGTATACCTTTATAAAAGTTCATTAGATAAATGTATTTATTCCTTCTACTTGAAGATCTACATCATGTTTATTTCAGGAATGGTTTATTGGCAACTCCAAACCTTTATCAAGCAGTACCAGTAGTGAAAGCGATGATGAGACACTGAGACCAGCAGCAACCAATGAAAACGTTTCAAAATTAAAAAATTTTGTTGAAGAAACTGTTTGTTCCTATGATGACGAAACATTTAAGAAGCATTTCAGGTTATCACGTTCTGTTAGCTACAGATTAATAGGTAAGAATATTCTACCCAATACAAATATTTCTAACCCTACCCACAAACAAAACAATTAAATATGTGATAATGATTATATCTTTATAGAAAAATTCAAGGCAAGTGCAAAGGTGCCAAATTCTTCAAATAAGATGGGAACATCTGCAGAGAAGTGCATTTTACTTAGTGTATGGTATCTATCCAACACTGAATCGTTTAGGCAAATATCAGATCGTTTTGATGTGTCACTTAGTACAGCTCACAAAATTGTGACACTAGTTGTTGAGTTTATTGTAAGTCTAAGAGACAACCCATTATTTTCTTTATTTAACCACTTGCAAGCTTGTTATAAGTGAATAAAATATTTTGTATCAAATTTAGGACGTCTTTATGTTTACCGTATTTACGGCACAATATCCAATGCGTCATTTTATAGTCGTAGGTCGAAATTCTGTACAGTGACTCATCGCTCTTACTGTCCATAAAATCAGTTGCAGAAGCGAACTTCATGAGCGCATCATTTTTGAAGGGCTCTTAATAGTCCTAAATAAAAAATAAATAGAAAATGTTCTTGAACGCTCTGGCGTTTAAATTTGAGAGAACAGAAATACGAAATTATTATGGTAGGCATCATTATGTATATACAGGGTGTTATAAAAAATAATACACATTTTTAAGAATAAAGTGTATAGTAGATCATTATTACGTTTTTTGTAACGATCATGTAATTATATTAATTAATACACAAGCGAGTCTCTTGTAGCATACGAAGCAAAACATTTTTTTTTTATTGATGCCTCATATTACCTTTTTAAAGCACGCGTCAGCGTGTTTAAATCGAACTTTCAAACACGCGCGTTTTTTAAAGTCCCCATGGTAACAACAACAACTTGAGAAACGTAAGTATCGAGGACAACTTTTTTTATTAGTTTTTAAATTGTATATTTTCATTGGGAACCAATGTCTTATTGGTTTTTTCTGCAAAATGTATTCATATATACATTGTATCCTTTTAAATATAAATAAAAAAACTTTTTGATTATTGATCTGATAAATTGATATTGATATTGATAAAAAATTGTTATCAGCCATTTGGTAGCGGCGGCCATCTTAGATTTCAATTTTGCATAGTGAATTGTATTCTACTTGTTGAGACCTTTCATTTGATACCCATATTGATGGGATTAATAAAACATAAATTATCCGCCATTTTGTAGCGGCGGCCATCTTGAATTTATAAAGATAATGAATAAACATAATTGTATTGTCACCAAAATCCAAAGTGTATAAAAAATTTCGGATTAATCGGTTGACAGGAAGAGGGTGAAATTTGAATTACTAAATTTGACCCAAGAATAAATAATAAATAAAACAAACGGGGTGAGCTAAATAAAACCGTTTAATAAAATAATAATGTTCTCTCCTCTTAATGAATTTGGACGACGCCGTTTCTTGTCGCTAACACCACTACATTCGGCCATTATTGTTAACAAAAAATGAAAGGTAACCCTAATTTACAACGTACAAGAAACAAAAAGTTGTAACTAATCAAATAAAAACACAAAAAGCACAAGTTGATAAAATACCAAAACGATCAGAATGTTATATATCATAGTTTAAGGGTGCGAATACTGAAATATCTGGAATTTCAATTTTTAACATTTGAAATAATAACTTATCACAAGTTGTTCATAAGTAAGTTGAAACAAAATAAAAAAATGTTTAAAAGTCAATTCCAACTTACTACTACTAAAACCAAAAAAAAGTTGTTTGTCAAGACCAAAATAAATTACCAAACTGGAAGCGGTATCACTCCCTGACGACTCCTCAGAATCATCGCTTTCTCCTCCTATATCGATAATGAGTGGTTCCGTCATTACTTCTACACGTATGTCTAAATCCCAAAACTTTATTTCTTCTTTAATACGTGTTGAATACATTTACGCCAACTCTCAGCAGTAACGGTATGCAGCGCCTCGTCAAACAGTTTCTCAACGTCAGCCATTTTGGATGTACTGTTTTTTCTCGCAACATAATTTTTCACTTGGGCCCAAACCAGCTCGATGGGGTTTAACTCACAGTGGTAGGGAGGAAGTCTAACAACTGAGACGTTGAAATCTTTCGCCATTTCATCGACAACGTACTTAATATAACTGCTTTTATGTTTCCGTACGAGAGATAATAATTCAACTTTTAGCATTGCCTCGTTGTGCGGAATGCTTTTACTCTCTAACCAATCAATTATAACCCTCTTGCGGCTAGCTGAAGTAGGTATTTGCTCCAGTCGACGAGAGTGGTATGAAGCATTATCCATAACTATCACTGAACCAGGAGTTACCTTTGTTAAAATTGATCTAAACCATGTTTCAAACCGGTTACCATCCATCTCTTCATGGTAATCGACAGTTTTTTTGGACTGAAAACTTAGTAATCCACCTTCTACAAATCCTTCCTCGCTACCAATGTGAGTGATGATCAGTCGACGTCCTTTCCCAGAGGGAGCTTTTAAACCGGAAGAGAAACCCTCCATAAAGGCTTGTCGATTGCTTCGTATATTCATGTCTTGCCACACTTTTGACACAGTGTGGCCTTCATTTAACCATGTTTCGTCAAGATAATATATGTGTGCCGTCCTTCGTTACGAAACTGTCGTATCTGTTTTAAATAATTTCTCCTCCATTCCACAATGTCATTTCGTTCAATTAAGGCACTGTTTCTACTTCTTGTTTGATAACGAAAATTCATTAATTTTAAAGTTCGTCTCAAAACTTTATCACTGATGTTTGGTAAAGTATCATCAGCTTCTATTACCTTGCTCAATTTAGCTACCGAGGGGATTTCATTCCTAAAATAAAAAGAATGTATTTCCCTACGTATAGCATTCCGTGTTTGGTCGTCCAAAACAATTTTCTTTCTTCCCCTACTTTCCGGTTTACAGTTTTCACCTCGTTCTCTTGTCAAAGATCCGTCCCGCGATTTCTTTAGAATATTGTATATAGTACTCTCAGAAACTTTAGTTAAATAACTGCACTTAATCACAGCGTCACTAACACCCAACTGTTTGTCCATGGCACGCAGTCCTTCGTACACATTTAATATGAGGACTTTTTCTTCCCGAATTAAATTGTTACGACGCCGTTTTTTATCGCCAACACCGCTACACTCCGCCATTATTGTCACTAAATATACCGATATAAATATTACAATAAATACCAATAATAATCGATTTATCACACAAAACCACAACACAAATACTGATGTTACGTTCATGAAGAGAATAAACACCTCACATAACTGTTTACTATCACTGTCTCATTCGCGTAGCTCGATCTACCTATCTCGTTCTCAAAGCCGGAACATTGAAGCGACTCTCCAACATTGTCAAATCGGCGAGTTTTTCACAACAAACTTTGCGTTCAAGAAATATACATAAACACTTTATTTCACATTTCAAGTAAACTAATTATTATTAGTCTGCTTGAAATTTGAAATAAATATATTAAATTGGTATTGACTTAATTACATTGCATCTTTTGTACCTGAAATATTGACACAATGGATTTGAAGTGTATTTATAAAATACAGCATTTCTCTCTAGAATACATATGGCAACTGCGCTTTAACCAAAGTGTTGATTAGATAGCTCTGACTCACTTTACAGAATTTCGACTATCGAGTTATAGTTTGGTTTTATAGTGTTCGAAAATATTCAGTATCGTTTAGCGCCTGTGTGTGTTAGGTTGAAACCATATGATTTTGAATTTATTCGTGTCTCCTTGCAAATATTAGTGTTATATCAGGATCTTTGTTTTAGTAAAGGTGAGATTTTTGCAATAAAATAGCATGCCATTGTTTACTTCTTTTATTTTTTTATATAAAGCCGAATTAGAACAATGTATTGAAAACTTGTCAGAGATTGAAGACGAATTTGACTCTGATTTGGAAGAAAATGAAGAGGAATCCGTTCTAGAAAATTCAAATGAATTTGAAATCCAGGATCTTCCTATTGAGTTTGATGATGGTTTTTTATTGGAAAGTGAACAACGATAAAGCTGAGATTGGCGAAGACAACAAAAAATTTGAGGGAGAAGAGTATGCAGTTCAGACTAATAATGTTAATACTGGAACCAATGATTTGAAAGAAATACAGAAAAATAATAAAAAAAAACTTTACAACGTTAGGTGGAGAAAAGGAAATTTATTTTTGGATGACGATGCTAAAGCTTTCAAAGGCAGTGAAGCACTTGGTAGTAGTATTATGGAGCTTGGAACACCTTTTGCCTTTTTCAAATACTTTTTTACCGATCAATTGTTGCAAAAAATAATTGATGAGTCAAATTTGTACTTGGTTCAAAAGGATCCCAATAAGACCACAACAATCACAGTTACTGACCTTCAGAAGTATTTAGGCATATGTATATATATGTCCATCGTACATATGCCTTACGTAAGATCATTTTGGAGTCCTCGATTGGGATTCTCTCAAATAAAAGAAGCAATGAGTCAAAAGCGTTTTGAAGCAATCCGAATGGCAATACACTTTAACGACAATTTGAATATGTTGCCCAGAAATAATGATAACCATGACAGGCTTTATAAATTGAGACCTGTTATTGACGCACTTTGCTCAAAATTTCAAAGTATTCCATTGGAACAGCAATTGTCAGTAGACGAACAATTATGTGCAACAAAGGCTAGGCATAACTTGAAGCAATACATGCCCGCAAAACCTCATAAGTGAGGGTACAAACTGTTTGTTCTATGTGGAGTTAGTGGGTTCTCCTATAACTTTGAAATATATACAGCCTCAGAAAATCTACCGCAATTTAGATTACCTGATGAGCCAGATTTAGGAGCTGCGTCAAATACTGTTGTACATTTATGTAGAGTTATTCCAAATAACCTAAACTATGTTGTTTACTTTGATAACTACTACACATCTCTTCCCCTTTTGTCATTTTTGGCATCCAAAGGTACATTTGCATTGGGTACAGTAAGAAGAAATCGTGTTCCTAATTGCAAATTGCCTTCTGAGGATGAAATGAAAAAAAGTAACCGAGGAAGTTCTTGGGAGTATGTATGCAATTTTGATGGTGTGGTGGATGGTTTGATTGTCGCTTGGAAAGACAATAAAAACGTTTCCTTGTTGTCTACCTTCACTGGAGAGCTCCCGAAAGGAACAGTAAAGCGTTTCGACAAAAAACAAAAAAAAAACAGTTGAGGTTCAATGTCCAAACCTTGTTTTTGAATACAATAGGCACATGGGAGGTGTGGACCTATTGGACAGCCTTATTGGTAGGTATAAAATTGTCATACGTACCAAAAAATGGTACATGAGGCTCTTCTATCATTTGCTAGATATGACTTTGGTAAATGCTTGGCTGCTTTATAAAAGAGCAGCGACTCAAAGGAATGAAAAGAAAATACTGGAGTTGGCGGAATTTAGGGCCGAAATTGTTGACTGCCTTTGCAGAATCGGTACAGAACGGACATCAAAAAGGGGAAGGTCATCCGATGTAGAAAACAAAATTGGACAGAAAAAGAAACGCTCTGCTACAACTTCCTACATTCCACCGAAGGACGTTAGAATGGATGGGCAATCTCATTGGCCTATGTATACCGAAGCCAGGCAGCGATGCAAGTTTCCCACATGTAAATACTGCCCCCAAGTGAAGTGCAGCAAATGTGGAGTGTATTTGTGTCTGAATAAAAACAACAATTGTTTTGTACAATTTCACGAAAATTAATAACATATAATTAAATTAGTATCTAAAGAACATACTTTGTCTCAAATTTAATACAACGGGTTTTTCTCTAATTAAACAAAAAAAAAAGTGATTTAGAATTTTTTCACTATTTTTAAGAGCTTCTAGATAACTCGATGCGCATAAAAATAATTTTTCATACTAGAATAAGAAATTACGCATTGTAGGGTTAAGTGGCCCAGCGTACAAGAAAAAAAGAAGATCAGCCAGGAATTTAAAAAAAGCAAGGATTCAAGAGAGTAATGGGAGCCATAGATCGTACACATATCAAAATACAGCGACCGCATAAGGATGAAGAAGTACATGTAAACCGAAAAGGTTACTACAGTATATTGCTTCAAGGGGTCTGTGATAACAGAAAGCTATTAATTGATGTTTTCTCTGGAGAACCAGGTTCTCTTCATGATGCACGCATGCTAAGGAAATCTTCCATTTACAGAAAATCAGAAAACCCACAACATTTTCAGAATTATCATCTGCTGGGAGATTCAGCTTATCCATCATTGCCCTGGTTGGTAACCCCTTTCAGAGATAATGGCAGGCTGACTGAAGACTAGAAGCTATTCAATTTTAAATTGTCTTCCACACGCATTGCAATAGAGCACACTTTTGGGCTATTGAAGGGAAGATTTCGGAGATTAGGACATTTTGAAAATTTGAATATTAATTTAATTGTTAAATGTGTGATGGTAACCTGTGTTTTGCACAACATGTGTATTTACAAAACGATGTTTTGGATGAATCTGAGACACTACCTGATGAAAGGAATGAAGAGACTGAAATGTTGGGAAACATTGAAGAATTTCAAGAAATGAGACTAAGACTTTTTAATGAAGTAATAAATTATTCATAAAATAAAAAAAATGTTTATGGACAATATATATATTTATAAAAAAAAATTTATGCCTCTTATTTTTAATGAACAGAAGTAAATTTTTTTCTTTTGGAATTAAATTTTAAAATAATAATATGAAACCTACATTCAGGTTTATTTTCAATTCCCAGTCTCAAAACTCAAACATATAGATAGACCAAGTTTTAAACAAAAAACATCAGAAACAACTTGAATAATAGAAAATTCAGTCTTGAAAATCGAGGGAAAATACAAAATTTATTTCTATTTATGGGTTCTAATTTTTGGAGGCAAGATATTTTTTCATTATTGACATTTTTTACTTTTCTAATTTCATTTTCTCTCTTCCAATCTCTATCTTTTCAGCATGCCTTTTGTTTTTTTGCTCTTGCTGATATACTAATTCCTCTGATATCTTTCGTTTCTTTTTACTCTCTTTTGTTGTTTTTTCATGAAGTTTCTCTTGGGGTTCATCATGGGGTTCTAGATGATGTGTTCCATTGGACTCATTTATCTTACTAGATTCTAGCGAATGTGATGGTTTTGTACCTACAAAAATAAATATGCTATTTTAGATTTAGTACATTAAAAAAAAAACTAAATGAGAGACCTAATTCCTACTGACAAACCAAATTAGTAGTTGATATTGCTTCTGCAAATTACCCAAAATTTCATCCCTTTCCTCAAAAAACAGGAATCTGCTAGGTCCCCGCCCGGTTTTTTTTTGGTTATCTTTTGTAGATTGATAACTCCTAATAAGAGATTTTCATTTTACTTGGCACTGTGTAGGGCCTATATTAATGCCCTCACTGTTCAAATCATTGACTGACTTTTCATAAACATGCTTTCTTTTCTTTGGATGACTTAAGTCTTCAATGTGTGTTTGCATGGAGTTAATTAGAGCTTTTGTTTCAAGATGTTGCCAAATGTGCTGAGCTTTTGTCTCTGAGGATGTACTAGGTGAAGACATTGGGAGAGGTTCATATTGTGATTCTCCAACATCCGGAGCGTCGGCGGATTTAATTGCGCTGTTTAGCAATGATGCCGCAAAATCTTCATCTTGAAATAAAATAAATCATGAGTTCTTGTCCTATTCATACGCCTAGAGTGGTGCGAGAGCGCCATACTTTGAGAACCCGAACGTGCAAGAGCAGAACCGAAGTGCTACGGAGTAGCTCCGGAGTGCTCTACATGATGCACGCGAAAGCGTCTCAGGTAAGACACTTAATATTTCTATTGATAATCAGTCAATTTTCAGCAACATAATAATCGATATTTCAACCTTGACCTCAGAGGAAAGGTTGATGAGCCTGCAAGGTCAAGTTCATAGTTCCATGGCAATCAATTATTGACAAGCTGTCAACCATATCTGACAGACTGTAAATATAACCAAAAATAAAGCCAAAATAGTCTAGTCTAGTTTTTAATAATATTCATTAGAGATTGGTTTCTTACTCTACTAATCAATATTTTATTTCAGCTAAGATGCTATATAGAAGAAGGACAATTCCCTTAATGATGAGAAACTGCAGTCAGGAAAAAAATAGTGATATTTGCTCTTGCCTTAAAACCGTAACAATATCCAATACCAACTACAACAAAACAAATTAAGGGATAAATTAATAAATATTTTTGAAAAACTTGTTGATAAGGAAAATAAAACAAGAAAGCGAAAACGTTCTTCATCTTCAGAATCTTGACTTTTGATGCTGATTTGTAAGATGGATTTCTTGTTGTCATTTGTACCTGTTGATATTTTTACCTGATCTCATTTGAGCTGAGTTTTTTCATTTATGTATGTTATATTTTTTATTACTTTTAGAGAGGAGAAATTTCTCATCAAGTTTCCAACCCTTGTAAATGTGATTTGTGAGAAGACTTTATCTTTAGAAATCAATAGTTTTTGCAATTCTTTGTCAAGATTTGTACATGTATTTTTTGTTTTTCAAGTTTTTTTCTTGTTGTTTTTCTTGTTGTTTTGTTACTCTATATTATTCAGACTATTCACTTTTTATCACAATACAAGACAATAAGGACGATGAAATAGGAGAAAATAAAATGATACCATCATTTCAAAATACAATAATTATTTGTAGTGATAATTAAAAAAGTTTTACATCATCATATGAAAATGTTCAACACAAACAAAACATATTAGATTCCGTTTCACATAAGAAGAACCCACTAGAAGATATTATGTGCAACTTTTTCGCGCGTACGACTGCAACTTCTAGACTTCTAGAAGGTTCTTCTTATGTGAAACAAAGTCTACGACATCCAATTCAACAAATAAATGTATTATTGGGAACCCAACTGCATTGATATCCAAATCATTGCATAAATCATTTGCTTTTATACATAAATTATGTAGAATGCAACAAACAGATATAATTTCCACAGCTCTTTCCACACTATTTACATCAAAATATTTTAATATCCTGAATCTCCCCTTAAGTCTTCCAAATGAATGTTCAATAGTGACTTAGTTTCTTGCAAGGTCTACAAAAGCCGCAAATTAACGGAGTGGAAATTCTATTTGCGAAAGAAGTTGAATACCTAGGGGTGGTATTTGACCAAAAGCTCACATGGAACTCCCACATCGAAAAAACCACACGCAAGGCCAGAATCGCCCTTGGAAGGTGCAGGCAAATGTGTGGAAAGAATTGGGGATTAAATCCCAACATGACAAAATGGTTATATACACAGGTTGTAAGGCCAATGATAACCTATGGATCAGTTGTCTGGTGGCCCAGGACACTGCAGATTGGAGCGCAGAGGCAGCTAAGTGGTATTCAAAGGCAGGCATGCCTAAGTATCACGGGGGCCATGAAAACGATTCCGATCGCGGCCCTGGAGGTAATAGTAAACCTACCACCACTACATATCCTCATTCAAGGAAATGCAAGATCTGTTAGTCACAGATCATTACAGGGACCTTCTCCGATAAGCCAAGAACACGGCAAGGTCTACAGAGAGCTATATGAAGAAATAAAGGCAGATCCAATACTGGGAATGCCAACGGATCAGATTGCCCCACAATATAGTTTTAAAAACGACTCTACAGTTTACATTGCAGAGAGAAAGGACTGGGAAGCAGGGCCTCCTTATAACAGCGAATCTCAACTGGTACACTGATGGCTCGAAAACAGACTCCGGAGTAGGAGCAGGAATATATGGGGTACAAGAGAAGATCACGATCTCTCTAAGCCTAGGGAAACATGCTACTGTCTTTCAGGCAAGGGTACTGGCGGTACAATGCAGTGCAGAAGAGTTGATGAGACAGGATGTCGATAACCAAAGAATCGTCATCTACTCCGACAGCCAAGCAGCACTTAAGGCGATACGCTCATATAAGATAACATCAAATCTGGTGTGGGAGTGTCGGAAGGCCCTAAACAGACTAGGCAGTCATAATAGAGTGACCCTAGCCTGGGTACCTGGCCACCAAGGAATAAAAGGCAATGAAAAGGCTGATAAATTAGCCAAGCAGGGAGCAACGGAGGTCAAAATGCCTAAGCAAAGTGAGCATCCACAAATGGATAAACAACCAGGCGTTGCGCTGGTGGTATGAAACCCCAGGACAAAGACATGCAAAATTATTCCTTAAAAGCCCTTCGACAAAACTGTCACACGACCTAATATGTCAAAGTCGGGAAACGACGAGGATGATGGTGGGAATGCTGACCGGA